>SPJY01013647.1:1564101-1574977 GCA_005191435.1 Raddia distichophylla
CGAATATATTTTGTTTTATGTTTATTATAAATTTTTTTTTTCTTTTTATTATAGGTTTCTTTTATTTTCTATATATTATAAATTTTATTTTGTTTTTTGTTGTTCACGTCAAGAGATTTTTTGCTCGTATAATTTGCGAAATCGTGCGGGCGCAAAAAATTCCACTAATTTTCTACTGTTTTTTCACATTTCCAATATTGAAAAAAAATGTTTTGCAATAATGTAATTTTTTTGTGCGAGGTTTGCACGCATGTACACGGCATGTGCCTGCACAAATGCTGAAATTGCAGGCGCCTGCCAAATAGTGCCTCCCGTAAATAAATAAGTCAAATAACCTTGTACCACTAGCGCTAATCGCGCATATATCGTGTATGCTGCACATTCGTATTAACCCCGGTGTATTTGCATCCTGATACGAGCATCCATATATTGATCATCTGATGTAGGCAACATGCCCGAACCTGGCCGCCGGGATCGACCGCTCCAATTTCTTCCCGGTCATGTCGGCCAGCCCGGCCACGATCACCTTCAGCCCTCGCACGACGCCGGCGGCCACCATCGCCGGTCGCCGCCGTTTCCCGCCAGCCGCAGCCGCCGGGCCGGACGGCAACTGCAAGATGACCTTGACCGGCCGCGACCACCTTACCCACCTGAAACCATGGCAGCCGCCAGCGCCGGCACCGGGGGGCTTCCCCCGGAAGAAGGGCTCGCCGGAAAGCAAGAGCACGGCGATCTACCGCCGCCACCGCTACGATCCATCCGGAGTCGATCGAGCTCAGATTAATGTTGCTGATCGACTTGCTGCGTGCATTGGTTTATCAAGAAGACGACGGCTATTTATGGGGTGTGCAGGGAGAAGGACGGCGGCGAAATGGCCAATGTTGTTCGGACGTCGTCGCCGTGCGCCCGTGCCACTGCCGGCGACTAAGCCAACTCAATTTAACTCACATTGAGCATACCTAAGAAAAAATAATGTTACCAAATGGATTAATAGTCTATAGAAAAAATATATCTCGACAAACTTGCATTGACCATATATACACATTCGGGTCCGAACTCGAGCCTCTCTTCTAGCTCAGACGAGCTAGGTCGAGCTAGCTCGGTTGACCAAACGAGTCCGAGTTGAGTCAGGTCTGGCTCGCGTATGGTCTGCTCAGTGCTCACTTTCACCTCTACTCACAATGCATGGCGTAGTGTACATGTGAAAACATAGACCACGATCACCTTCAGCCCTCGCACGACGCCAGCGGCCACCATTGCCGGTCGTCGCCGTTTCCCGCCCGCCGCAGCAGCCGGGGCGGCAACTGCAAGATGACCCTGACTGGCCGCGACCACCTTACCCACCTTACCCCGGAAGAAGGGCTCGCTGGAAAGCAAGAACACGGCGATCTACCGCCGCCACCGCGGCGCGGAAATGACAGTGTTGCGGCGGGCGGTTGTCGTGTCAACTGGAAACTTGTTTGCTCCCCGGCTACCCTTGGGGGGCTCGGGGTGCTCGACTTAAAGAATTGTGCCCACGCCCTCCAATTGCGTTGGCTTTGGCTGGCCAAATCTGGCTCCCCCAGATCGGGCCTCATCTCGCTAGACAGGGTGGACCCTACTAGTGCGGCACTTTTCAGAGCAGGCATTGAGCTAGTTCTTGGGAATGGCGCCATCTTCCTATTCTGGACCGACACTTGGCTACTTGGGCAATCTCCAAAAGAAGTAGCCCTAGGACTTTTTGCGGCCTCCACTCGAAAAAACTGCACAGTCGCCGATGCTCTTCACAATAACAACTGGCTGTTGGACTTACGACGGAATTTCACCCCTAGCCTCGCCTTGGAACTGATCTCCCCCTGGCAAAGGATCAGTCGTGCTGCGCTTCGTCCGAACCAGCAGGACCGAGTAGTTCGGCGTTTCTCCGCAGAAGGGAACTTCTCTGTTCGCTCAGCATACCGCATACAATTCGCTGGAAGAATATCTCCGTCGGCGCTAGCGCTAATTTAGAAGCAGTGGGCGCCCTCTAAGTGCAAGTTGGACGCTGTTCCTAAGGAGGGTCATGACTGCTGATGCCCTCCTGCGTAGAGGATTACCAAATAATTACTTCTGCGCCCTCTGCCGTCGATGCCTGGAGACCCCGGAGCACCTCTTCCTCGAGTGCCCCTTCTCCTCCCAAATTTGGGAACTCCTGGCTTTCAAGCTTAACGCCCCACGCCTTCTCCGTTCTGTGTGGAGCCACACTGAGGATCTCAGAGCTTGGTGGGCTGAGGACATCCTGCAACCCAACCTTGCCCCGGGCCTAGGATCTATCGTCTTGGCAACCTTATGGCACCTCTGGTTCAAAAGGAACAATCGCATTTTTAACTCAAAAGAGCTGTCGCTAATGACCTTCTTCGATTTGCTACTGGAGGTCCTGCGCCTTTGGGGGGCGGCAAGCGCCCGTTTTGTAATAAGTTAGCTCACTTGTAACGCCGTTCAGAGGAAATGCGCCTAAACCTCCTTCTAAATTTTGATCTTGTAACCTTCCTATTGAATTAATACAAGACAGTTCTTCTGCCTTTTCTTAAAAAAAAAAACATAGACGTATCGTTACCGGCTCTCTTGTAATTTTAACGATGGAAGTTAGATTTTGTCGTAGCAAAGCACAGGGTTCTCAGGCTAGTTAGTCTAACCTAACTTGTGTATGGCCATACGCGTCTCGAGTTTACAAATTAAACAAAAGAAAACCAAACAGAAATTAAACCCCGAGTAAATTAATTAACCACCAGGAAAGAATCACAGGGATGCATGCAACGTAACCGCAGCCAATAGCATCTCACCGTCTCTTCCATATGCACATACACAAGCACGTACACACACTACGGACAATGCGAAGGCGCAAGTGACCAACTACTAGCTCCAGTGAAGTGCTGCAGAAGCTAGTGCCGTAGCTATGGCGCCTTGTGGTCGGCCGGCATGTGCCACACCCAGAACTCCTCCTGGCCGGCGGCGCGCTTCCGGGGGCCCATCTTCGGCGACCGGACGGCCACCCTGCGCCGGTACTGCCCGCCGTCCTTCCTCGCCGCCCGCGGCGGCCGCCGCTCCTTCTTCTCCTCCACCTCCGGCGCCACGAAGAGCACCACGGGGCCGACGAGCACGTCGTCGCCGGCGCCGGGGAGCAGCAGCGGCTCGAGGGCCTCCACGACGGCGGACATGTCGGGGCGGTTCTTGGGGCTGCCGCTGAGGCACTGGTACGCGACGAGCGCCGCCTTCTGCGCCGCCGCCGGCGAGTAGCGGCCGTCCAGCGCCGGGTCCATGATGCGGGCCAGCCGGGCCGGGTCCCGGAGCCCGGGCCGCGCGTACTCCACCAGGCTCTGCTCCCGGCTGGGCCGGGCCTTGTCCACGGACTTGCGGCCCGTGAGGATCTCCAGGAGCACCACCCCGAAGCTGTACACGTCGCTCTTCGCCGTGAGGTGGCCCGTCATGATGTACTCCGGCGCGGCGTAGCCGTGCGTGCCCATCACGCGCGTCGACACGTGCGTGTCGTCGCCCTCCGGCCCGTCCTTGGCCAGCCCAAAGTCCGACAGCTTGGCCTTGTAGTCCTGGGGGCCCATGGATTCACAATCATTAGCGTCCTCGTTGTTGGGCTGCATTTGTTTTTCGATCCTACATGGATCTTGGACTCCAACATTAGATCCATGCTTAAAGCCAGCGAATTCTTTTGCGGCACGACCCAACCCAATAGCCACAGCCCAGTATAGCACGTTTTCTTTGTTTATTTTTCTTCTTCTGATTTAAAAGAACCTTTTTTTTTCCAAAGCACAAAAGAAATCATGTTGGATATCAACATGATCTGAAAACACAAACTCTATCAAGAGTTTCTATCATAATATATTTATGAGATACAATAAAATGGTAATGCAACAAAGTACTCTTCAGAGGAATCTACACACATCTTTCGTAATGAGTGGGGAGCTCACTACACATTTTATGTTTTGCCAGGTTTTTAAACATTTAACTCCTATGTTTCTCAAATTCTTGCGCATTCCCTACTTGGCTACTTATTTCATTTTACATTTTTTTGGTAGTGAAGCTCAAGCATCTGTCTAGTATATGAAAATATATAATTTTCATGCATACTGACGTGTTTTTTAGACAGAGGCGGGTATTATTCATGATCGTTTTTCACTTTTTAGTGTACCTGTGTCCTATGGTGCTAAATCAATGAAGCTCTACCTTCCACTCAAAAAGCATAATGAAACTCAGGACGTACTAACAATTTTGTGCAAAAGGGCGTTCTAGCAAAAGGTACTAAAAGGTTGTGTGGATGCTGCACACCAAGTACAGTACGTTATAGCTAAGATGTGCAAGCACAAGCTGCTGGGCTGAACAACACTCACCGAGTCCAGCAGGATGTTGGACGCCTTGAAGTCACGGTAGATCACCGGCTTCTCCGCGTCATGGAGGAACGCCAACCCTTTCGCGGCGCCGACGGCGATGTTCAGCCGGGTCGACCACGGCAGCACGGCAGGGATCTCTGAAAAATGCAAAACATCACAGAATTATTCAGTCAGATTGATCGATCGGCCGGCCTGAGTTGAAGCCTGAAGCTGCATTATCTATTCAGCTACGTATGCTCTAGCTGCACGCATCCATCAGGAAAAGCGTATGCTAATTGTAGCAGCAGACTTTCAGAAAGGAACAAGGAGGAAGAACAGTATTCGCCGGCCAAGAAAAACGGAAAAAGAAGCACATTATTAGCGCGGAAATGCTTTCCGTCGCTTTTAGATATGGGAGTTTTGATATCTTCTTTCTGAATTATTCAGAAGATATTATTGTGGTACATAAAAACTTGAGGCTGATGCAGTCTCAGTGTTGGGAGATTTCCCCGTCGCCAAGATCAGATGAGTCAGTGAGGCTGAAGCTGTAGCATATACTATGTCAAATTGGCATCGATCCAGCAACTATGTACGACTTCACTTACTTCTGAATTCTGACCTCTCATCTACCTTCTCATTCAAGGAAGAAATGGATATTTGGCAAATACAATATTGCCATGCCCTCGCCATATGTATGGGCTATGGAGCATGGACAGAGGTCAGTCAAATTTAGTTTGGTCAGAACTCTGAAGCTTGGAGCGTTGGCTGAAGGGAAACTTGCTCGCCATGCAAACTAAATTCGTTTAAAATTTGGGTGGTTGCCAATTTGACACATATAGACTTCTGATTGCCGATAGTTACTTCTGATTCTTATTGCCGATAGTTACTTCTGATTGCCGATAGTTCAGCTCCACTAAGTATTTTATCCGATAGACTGCAACCTTTTCCATCATAATGCCAAGTCAATTCTTGACGTCAGACTGGTAAACCAACTTTCTGTATCACTAGAGCATTTTCCTTTTCAGTTGTCGACTGATCGAACGAATAGTCATATCAACCATTCACAAAACATTAGGTAGTACACTAGTACTACTACTTAAGCTTAAATTCCTTGCTCCATGCCTGGCTACATCCATTAACTAAAAGGTAGTTCATAATTTCATATGGTTGAACACAAAAACATCAATTAATACTAAAATAACTAGAATCGACATTATGCACATTTCAGTGAATTGTTAGATGCAACATTAAGCACAACATTTAACTGAATTACTGAGATGGAGATCAAGAGAGTTCGTACGTTTAATTAAAATTCGGCTCATAAATTTCATATGGTTGAACACTTAACATCAAGTAAGTACTAGATGCAACATTCGGCACAACATATAACTGAATTACTGGGATGGAGATTAAGAGTTCGTACGTTTGAAGAGGTGGTTCTCCAAGCTGCCATGCTCCATGTACTCGTAGACGAGCAGCCGGTGCTCGTCCTCGCAGCAGTAGCCGACCAGCTTAACCAGGTTGGGGTGGCGCAGCTGCCCCAGGAAGATCACCTCCGCCTGCACCGATCGAACCCACGTCGAGATCAGCGTCGAATCCATGCCGTGTCAAGTGTCATGTCAGGAGCACTGTGCGTTCGGCCACGTCCATTTAGGTCACCGAACTTATCCGGCCGCCGCCGGAGCCGTCGCCGTCGCCCAACAACCTCCTCCGCCCTGGTTTTTACCACACACGTCCTAATCTCGCCGCTAAGATATTTTTCATGCCTGATTAACCAGCGAGGTTACTGGTGCCACTACTTTAGTTCAGAGACAATCATGCGTGGGTAATTAATCGACTAGTAAGCACCGCGACTGACTTGTCGCTGTGAGAGGTGACAGGTTTAATTAAATCCCACTCTAGTATTGGATTTAAATATGTTCTTCTTTGCTTTATTTGATAATAAAAACTGCCACCGAAATTTGTTATCTTTGTACAAATCAAATTCTTCAGTAGTTTGTAGCTATCTTTGTAAGGCTTTGATTGATTTTTCTTAGAGCTTTTAAAACCATTTATGAATATATATATTTTTTGGCTCTTCAATCCCCCTATTGAGACATGGCATGTTTCAGCTAAAAGAACAATGATCAATAAGCATTGCTTGTTTCTAAAGGAGACATGGCATAGCAGCCATAGCTTTGGTTGGCTGCACTAATAAAAAATAGACTAAACAAATAGGTTGCTTCCCAACAAATTGGATTGTGTTTTTCTCTTAAAAAATGATTGATAAATCCTTAAAGGACACATAGATGCTCCCATCTTCAAATTTCGACTATCGTTAGGGTTACTCAATGTTGCGCCGGGTTTCATGTCATAGATTAATTTGTTTCCTAAAAAAAATATTTTAAAAAAAATCAAGGACCATAAGGATAGGGCTTGCTGGGTGATCCTTGTAAGGCACCTTGCTAGATAGCTTTGGTGAACCACAAGGTCACTCTTTTACTATAAGAAAGCTAGTGACAAATGTCATTTCCCTAAGCATTAGATTTGGGCACTCTTCCAAGAGAGCCACACAGCTAAGCATCTCACACACATTTCAGGTTGTTAAATTAGACGTCACTAATTAGCTTGCTAATCACTGTTGCGCACGCACGGATTGATGGATGGATTGGGATTAGACGGCGATCGATGGACACGTGCGTACGTACCAGCCATTCCTTGTGGCCTTGCGCGCCCTCGGGGTCCCAGAGCTTGACGGCGATGGCCTGCGCCTTGAGCCCCGGCTTGGCGCCGCCGTCGACGAAGCCCTTGTAGACGGGGCCGAACCCGCCCTCGCCGAGGAAGTTGCCGGAGACGAAGCCGCGCGTGGCGGCGCGCAGCTCCGCGACGGTGAACACGTGCAGGTTGGAGCCCACCAGCGACACCGACAGGTCCTGGTCCGCCGCGCCGCTCAGATCCGTGAACGACAGCCGCCGCAGCCCGCCGCCGCCGCCGCGCGGCCGGACCTTGCTCTTCCGGCCCTCCCCTGCGCCGCCGCCCCCGAGGCAGCCGCCGAGGAGCGATCTCCACACCGACGCCGCCGCTCCCTCCCCGCCCGCCTTCTTCTTCTTCCTAGAAGCAACCTCCGTGCCGCTGGACGACCTCATCGCCGGCGCGCGAGCACGGCGGCGCGGCGTCGCGGGGCTCAGAGAAGGCGCAGGCGAAGACGCCCCAGAGACGCCGTGCCTCGAGGCGTTTTCACTGCTGGGTTGTGTACTTGAGTGCGTGCGCGGTGAGGTCGCGGCTGGCACGGGATATATATATCGGCGCGACCGCGTCCGTCCGCGTGTGTGTGTGTGTGGTCGGGGCGAGACGGCGTTTGTGTTTGACCTGTAGAATGGGATAATTAATTAACTTATTATTATTTATTAACACGGTATTACACTGAATTGAAATTGATTGGGGTGGAGGCGCGCGCAGCGTGCCGCTTCTTTACCTGCTCAGCTACTCTGCTCTTTGGTTTGCCATACGTAAGAGTAGTAGGTGACTCCGTATCTTGTATTTTGGGATTGTTTTATCTGTGGTTCTGATGATCTATGGCTGTTTCATTTGTTTTTTTTTTGTCATCTTTCGAACGTCCCTACACACACATAGAGAAGCGCTCGAAAGGAGAGAGAAGAGTATATGCACGCACAGGGTTTACAAAATCGCGAAGGAGCTTAACAAAGTATAAGCTCGACTTCTAGGGATACCGGTTCCTGACCGCCAACAGTTGAAACCATATGAAACCACAACATGAAACTTTTTGAAAACTAGATAAAACAACATGAAAATTTACTTAAACTATATTAAACTTTCTAAAACTACATGACCCACCCCCCCAGCGATGAAAACACATGAAACTATCTGAATCTAGTGATAATTCAGCTAAAAAATAGGAAGATTCATGAAACAATTCTCGCTATTTTTTAACAACAAAAGGAATAGAATTATTAAACACAACAACAGCATCAACAAAAATGTTAAGAGGGAAAATGGCATGAACCGACCAGTCAGTGGTGGTAGAGCTACCACGATTGCTTAATCCTCGTCTGACTATTCATTCTTAGAGGAATTGAGAAGAAAAATTGTTGGTCCAGCGAAGGTTAAAGAAGGAAAAAAACTCAGGCGCATTGCATTGAACACCTTAGCTTAACAACAAATGCACACCCAAGGAGCAACCTTGCTGGCTTGCTCTCAGCTGGCTACCACACACGCTGCGCATCCCTCGCTCGCCACCAACTGAGCTACGCTTAATTCCCCTATACGACACTTTTGATGAAGAACTGTATGACAAGAAGCTCCAGGTGAGGCACATAGCCATCATCGAGCCCTCCTTGTAGTTCACCGCGCTCGTTGCCTCGTCGACAACTCCCTGCTCGACATCCTCCTCTTCAAGGCACCCTCGAGCCCCAAGCGTCATGGAAGGTGTATACAGTCTCGCACTGCTAGATCTGGAGAAGGGAACGAGGTGGTGAGTTAGCGCCGACGCCGCCCCTGGCTGCTTGTAGGCTCTCTAGCACCACAGTGCAAGGGCCGCTGGCAATTCTCCCTCTCACTCCCTCTGCGTCGTGGCAGGGCACGAACAAAGCAGTTGGATCTGGAGGGCGCTGTTACGCTAGGGTAGAGAAGTGGCGTAGATAGAATTTTAGGATTGGTTGGGCCGACTTTAAAAAAAACTAAGTTACATTCCAACATATAATATAGAATATTCAAAAAGCAATTAAGAAAAGCACGAAATAATAAGGTTTTACAATAGTTTGGAGAATGTTACCATACTACTTTTTTTGGGGCTTGTGCCTTCTAATGGCCATGAAAGTCTCGATTATATCATCTTCATACACTTTGGAAAACATATCTTGCTTAATGAAGGTGACTAGGCAATCATCCAAAAGATTATCACCCATCCATTTATCAATTTATTCCTCACAAACTTCATTGCAGAAGGCGGAGAAGATGACGTTGGATTAACAATTAACAATTTCTTCGGTTACTCTCTCTTGCTATAATGTGACTTGTTCTTCATTTTTCCCTTCCGCGCCACAGCCGGAGCCGGGAAAGAAGCAACATCTTTCTTTGCTTCATGTCTTCGAAAAATAGATGCAATATCCCCCCGTTCTCTTCATATGTTCCTATGACAATATGATATCATGTATTTTCATCGATTTAATAGATATGATTCCAAAAAACAATGATCACATTTTCTAAGAACATCACATTTTCTAAGAACGTCACATTTTCCATACTAGGCCTAGGCAAACAAGCTATGCATTAAGTATTCAAGTTTATCTATACTAGGCCTAGGCATATAATTTTCTAACAACATCACAAATGATTTCAAAAATTCTCTTGGGCATGAATCCTAAATTTTCTAACACTACCACCGGTAGTAAATCCATTCCTAAATCCTAACCCTAACTTTTAGCTTTCAAAATTAAAATCTATTTTCTAACCCTAGGATTTGAGAATTGGGGATGGGGATTGCTCCTCAATGTCCACCGTTTTGACCGGATAAAGGACCAGCCAAGTCCGGTTTTAAGTGTTCAAGAACCCGACAAGTCCGGTATTTCTGTTTAGGGACCAAAGTGGTCCAAACAGCTATAGTCGAGGGACCAAATCGATACCTTTTCCTTTAACAGCAGCCCTAACGGATCTGGTGCTAGTGCGTGTATATGGAATCGATGGTACCGCAGCAGCGGCCAGCGCGTGTTTTGACTTCCAAGTTCCAACGGTGAAGAAAGAAGAAAAGAAAAAAAGAAGAGACGGCTCGGCATCTCCCCTCCCCCTAGCTTTCGGCGTCCGCCTCGTCGCGCCGCTGCCACCCCCGATTGATCGAGTGGATGCACACGCAGGGACACGAATATATATGTATGTATCAGGAATAGATCCTCCTCTCCGAAACAGCCCAAATCAAGCTAGTTATAACGCAGGTCCGTGTCGACACTGCGTCTGCGACTGCATCCCCATCACAGAGAGTTCACACATCCGCTGCTTCTTCCCCTCCCTCTTCCTCACAAGCAGAAGCAGACATTCATCTAGTTGCGCCGTCGAGATGAGAGCCTACCTGCCTTCCTTTTCTTCTAGATAGTGTGTGTGTGTGTGTGTGTGTGTGTGTGTGTGTGTGTGAGAGAGAGAGAGAGAGAGAGAGAGAGAGAGAGAGAGGTGTTTGTGATGAGATGGATGCGATGCGTGTGTCGAATGGAGAATGGGAACGGGAGTATTGGGAGGACAGGGACAGTGTGCCGTGTCTTCGTCTGCACTGATTAATTAAAAACAACGTGGCTTAATTTTGCCTCTTGGTAGTTTGGAAGCGACCACCGTGCTATGTTATACCGTTGGTGTCTCATCCGAACGGTATAGCTGCATCTCCCTCGCGAGGCGTCGGTACACTGGCTTGATCTCCAATTCTATACCCTGCGCGCATCGATCGACGCCCATCAAGATGTACTTTCTCCGTTCACGAAAAAAAAAGTCCTGTTAATTTTTGGACACACGTTTGACCATTCGTTTTATTCAAAATTTTATTACAAATACATAAAAAA
>SPJY01013647.1:1575193-1641039 GCA_005191435.1 Raddia distichophylla
ATGAGAGCCTACCTGCCTTCCTTTTCTTCTAGAGAGAGAGAGAGAGAGAGAGAGAGGTGTTTGTGATGAGAGAGAGAGAGAGAGAGAGAGAGAGAGAGAGGGAGGTGTTTGTGATGAGATGGATGCGATGCGTGTGTCGAATGGAGAATGGGAACGGGACTATTGGGAGGACAGGGACAGTGTGCCGTGGCTTCGTCTGCACTGATTAATTAAAAACAACGTGGCTTAGTTTTGCCTCTTGAGTTGATTTCTCTTGGGGCCCAATCACGAGCTGGTCAGGATGTTAATTAGTTTGGAAGCGACCACCGGCCGTGCTATGTTATACCGTTGGTGTCTCATCCGAACGGTATAGCTACATCTCCCTCGCGCGCGAGGCGTCGGTACACTGGCTTGATCTCCAATTCGACACCCTGCACGCATCGACGCCGATCAAGATGTACTTTCTTCGTTCGCGAAAAAAAGTCGCTGCTGTTTTTCGACAAGCGTTTGACCATTCATTTTATTCAAAATTTTATTACAAATACATAAAAAAAAGATATGCTTAAAATAAATTTAATAATAAACCAAATCACAATAAAATAAATAATATTTACATGATTTTTTGAATAAGACGAATGGTCAAACATGTATTCAAAAGTAGGCAACGACTTCTTTTTGCAAATAGAGGGAGTACCTCGTAGCAGGGGCGAACTCTCCACGAGGGTTTAATGTAACTAAAAGAGCTCTTAATTTACTAGCTATGAGACGCCATCACGTGCAACCATGCGGCGTGCATATATGCATTTGCAGATTAATGCTGCTTCCAGTGCATCGTCATCATCTTAATTTGCTGCAGTCAAATGCGACGAGTGCATGCAAACCAAGCCGGCCGAGGTAGGTTTGGGGTTTTTAATTATAATCTGAAATGACGACGTACGAGAGGTTTTCAACTAACTAGCTTGTTTCAGCGAAACAACCTAGCTACCTTCCCCGATCTCGCAAAGCTTATGCTTAATTATTTAAATATGTTCTACCTGAAAGCAAATTTTGCACACTGATCTAAAAGAACGTAGAGATAAGCGATCAATCGCCAGCACCAACTCTCCCAAGTCCCTAATTATTAAACTCGATTACTTCATGATCTGTGCAGTTTTCTTTCGTCTAATTTTACCTCTAAGTTAGGACTTAGAACCAAACAGTTGCTGTATGAGTCTTAGCGCATCTCCGATAATCAGCCAGCTATAAAAGCACACATCAACTATTTTATCTAGGTGAAGAAGATATATAGAGAAGGTAAATCTTGTAGACTGGCTTTTGACGAAGAGATAATTATCAGGAGCACCTACTCTCGATGAGACGTGGGATACATTGTTAAAGATAGATTGTTGAAGGAATAATCTTTATGCTATCTATATATAATTAAGGTGGATGCCATTATAGTTAGTAACTACCTATATTAACCTTTGGAGATATCTTGAGGTGGACCTCACAACTATGATTAAAATAAATAGAGATTAACATAAGATAAAACTTGCAAGTGGGGACATACAAACATGAAATACTTGAGGGTTTTCTCTCCTCCTTAAAGATTGCATTGTAGATGCTCTTAAGTGTGTCCATGGTACTTGTGGGTAGTTTTGTCTCGAAGCTACGAACTATAATAAGTCTGTAAAAGACTAACAATATGCTTTGCAGGGCTATTATAACCTCTACGATACGGGCCCACATCCATGATTTATGAAGTACTCCTATAAATTATCATCTATTTTCACTTATAAGTAGGACCATGCAACTACTTTATGCTTAGAGATCACCTCTAAGATTGGAGGCAACACCACCGGCACTCCGATAGAGCTTCATTAGGGCAATGATGACCATGCCATGGCCCCTAATATAACCATGAAATTCAATATGATAATTGATAATTGCTATATTTAGGGTATTATTTGATTAATCTTTATGATGACCCATCTAGCTAGGTAGACTAAGAGCATGTATAGCAGGGGCTGTATCAAGACCCTGCAATTCAAATTTTGACAGCAGCAGAGGCCCGCCCAGCTCCCTGTGTCTCTGTTTTTGTTTGAATTTTTCACCCGCGGTACTGTAGCTACAGTAATTTCAGGGGCCTGCTGGGGATGCTCTAGTTCATGCATCATCGAGTATTGGCCCCGTCCAATCTCAAGCTCAAGCCCCTCCATTGGAAACAAAAAGAAATCTTAGTGAAACCCAGAGGGGCCGGAGTTATACCATTGTCTAATCTAAATCGCTGATCTTCATAAAAGGTAGTCGTAAAAAGGATCAAATTCATCGATCTCCCATACCGGAGATTGAGATTCCATTTCAAACTATGAAAAACAAACTAGAAATATAATTTTTTTAATTCAGATTTTGAATGGATCAGTACGAAATTCAAATTAAAAAAACTGAAAATCAAATTATAAAACCGAATTTTTAAATTAAAAATATGTAGAATCTCAATCTCCATAGCACGGGAGGTCGATGAACTCAAGCTGAAAATCAAATTTAAAATATCAAGAATATTAATCTCCATAGTTCGTGAGTCGTGACACTGGCTCAAGGAAAAACGACTCGAATACTTTTCGTTTGAACCGTGGATATTTTTCTGACAGCGGGTGATCTTGCAAACAACACGATGATCAAAAGGCCTTTTCTGTCTACAAGAACGTTGCTTTCATGTTTCTTTCGATCTGTAGGCAGGTGGAGCAAGTGGGAGGTGATAGTCAAACCATATATTCATGCATGCTGCATGCATGCGATCGATGCGTGCCTGCAGAGAAGCAATCCTCGCATCCTTTTGACTTCTGCATAATTCACATCGACCTGTGTTAGTTGCACGGATTAGAAAAATAACCAAGCCTCATCACGTGATCAAATAAGAGATCAGTGTTTACCTTGACCATCCAGTGCCGTAAGTGCTAATTTAATTAATTTAAGCAGTAAGTAGGTAGGTTAACTCGCTGCGACGGAGGAGAAGAAAGTTCCTTGTTTACTCAGCAAGAAACTGTGAAATCTTGTTCTCCACTCTTAATTTGTCCCTGTCCAGCATGCAGTTTCAGGCAGTGCTTAATTAGTTACTAATCAGACGCAAGACGCAGGCGTTGTGCTAATTGGGCAGATATATCGATGCCCAGTCCCAGTGTCTGGATTGATGAAATCGACCTGCTTGCATCCGAATATCTGATATATCTCTCACAAGAATCTCCTCGTGCGATAATGAAAACCTGAAAGTTTTCATCAGTTGATCACAGCGTTCTAGAAGAAACCCTTCAGATCTGGGTGAGCGACAGGTTAACTTCGTGAGATACGGGGTAGGTTTGCCGTCTCTTTCCATGAAGAGCTCAAGCGTCACGAGACTCCTTACCAACTGCCTAAAATATATAGGCTACGTCATGGGCATCTCTGAGCTCCTTGTTCTGCAATTCTTGATTGCTGATTAGTCTCCTGTGCCTGAAGATAAACACTTCTCTGGCAGGTACAACCACAGCCTTAAGATGTGATTTCGACACCGATGGCATTCTAGATGCATGCATGGTTCTTGATTTAAGCAGGGAATTAATCAGTGATTCATAAGGGAGAAAAATATACTAGTTTCTATATAGGGTTCTTGACATATATACATAGCTCAAATTCAGAATGCTTGGTATTTGTTTCAATGGTTTGGTTGATTCGTGCCCCCTGACGTGCGCACATAATCTTGATCGGGGTTCTTTTCAATACGAGACATGAGAGTAGAGTATGTGAAGGTGATGATTCTTCAATATCTCTGTGGATTTGCAGCCCTGTTGGTATACATACACATCAATCTTCTTAAATTGGTATTAGAATGTTACAGATGCCTGATGAATGTTGACTGGCCCAGGCACTAAATAGATAAATTTGTCTGAATCTGTCGGCTGCAAGGCAAACAATGTTCATGCAATGTAGCTAGCTTGATTATTTTTTCTAATTAGAGACTATCTCTAGCTTGATTTGGTCAACCATCATATTCACTGAACTGAATACTGACCATTTCTTTACAAAGTAGAATATTGACTTCTTAAACGGGCAGATTACTTGACATTTGAACTGAAGAAAATGCCGTGTATGCGAAAATTTCTCCTAGACTAGTCCTAAACAGGCTATTTTATCCTTGGGATGCAATCATAATTGATCCTCTTTTATGCCAAAAGTAGAGTCTTTATCTTTTAATATAGCCATTCAATAAACCTAACTCCATTAACAACATTCTTCAGGGTATAATCATTATTAATTGTTAGCAGTACATTTTATGTCAATGCTTTGCCTTGGTATCTTTTCCGGCCATCAGATCAGTAGCATAAGTGATTATGTTCTGAATACTGTACTACGGATCAACAACCTCATGGTAGGTATGTGAGAGGGTGAAAGACCCGGACAGTTCCATTGTACACATTAAAAAGAGACAGATCAAAGCTCTAATTTATTCACGGAGATTAGCTAGACACCTGTTCATTACACTTGTAAAGAAGACCTGTGATTTGCATGTAGGCCTGGTAATGGGCCAAGAGTTTAGAGCATTCGTAATAGTCACTCCAAAGACTTCTTAACGGTGGACAGTGCAATAAAGGAGCTCCACAAAAAGAAGAAACTATTCTTATTCATTAAAATTGATTTTGCCAAGGCTTTTGATTCTCTGAGTTGGGAATACATCTTCGAACTCCTTCAGACTATGGGTTTTTGAACAAAGTGGAGGGATTGGGTAGATCTGATTATATCAAGTTCATCATCTAGGCTCATGATAAATGGCAACCTAGGAAAGGGTTCAAGCATAGAAGGGGGTTTAAGGCAAGGTGATCCACTTTCACCGTTATTCATTATAGCTCTTGACCCCCTCCAAGCTCTTTTTTCAAAAGCAAGACAACAAGTTATCACCAACACGATTAGTGACAGAGTGGACAATTTCCAGATATCAATGTACGCGGACGATGTCGCACTATTCGTAAAACTGACTGAAGCTGATATAAGAGGCCTACGACAAATCTTTTCAATCTTCAGCAAATCCTCCGACCTGGTTGTCAACTTGCATAAGTGCCAGGCATTCCCTGTGAGATGTGATCAACAGTTGTTGAACGTTATGAGTGTAGTTTTGCCAACGAAAATTGATCACTTCCCTTGTACCTATTTGGGACTGCCCCTAAGACTAAGGAAACTTTGTAAACAAGACTACCAACCGCTCCTCGATAAAATTGGAAAGAGACTAGCTGGATGAAAAGGGAAGCTCTTGTCTAAAGCAGCAAGAAAGGTTCTTAACAACTCTGTGATCACATCTCAAGCAGTTTACATGCTTATAGCCATACAGATAAGTAAATGGGCAATAAAAAGAATATATAAGCTTCATCGGAATTTCCTTTGGGGAGGTGATGAAAATGGAAGAATCTCGATCTCATTGGTCAATTGGAAACGTGTGTGCATGCCAAAAGAGATCAGTGGGCTGGGCATTCATGACTTGGAAACTTTCGGTCGAGCACTGAGGATGAGATGGCTATGGTTGTTTTGGGGAGACTCTCAGAGACCCTGGAAAGAATATCCCCTCCCTTGCGACCACACTGGCATCAACTACTTTAGGGCTAGCACCAGCATCATTATCAACAATGGCAAGTCAACCAATTTTTCGCAAGACAAATAGTTGTCAGGGAGGTCCCCTGATCAAATTGCACCACTTTGCTATGCTAGGAGTAGGAAAAAGAATGTGATGGTCAACGAAGCATTGCATGAGGGGGGATGGATACATGACCTCGGAATGCTCACAACGGTTGACGAACTAGCTCAATACATGTAGCTCTGGAGTGTTGTTCAGATGGTCCAACTAGGCAATGAGGATGATTCTTGAACTTGGCGATGGACTGATTCTGGAAGTATAGCGCCAGCTCAACTTACAAAATGCAATTTGAGACATCTGTCAAGTATAGGTTCAGTAAGTGCATTTGGAAGGCGAGGGCAGAGCCAAAATGCCTTTTCTTCATGTGGGCGGCTTTGCAAGACAGGATTTTAACTGCTTCTCTTTAGAAGAGAGGATGGTCAAATGCTGATTTTTATCCTCTTTGTGGATCAAATCTGGAGACCACAACACACATCCAGTCAAAATGAGTTTTCTCAAGATTGATTTGGCGGAAGATTATGCATGAAATCAAAGATGACCACACCTTCTCCACTATGGATCAGTACTCCCATTTTGGAGATTGGTGGCTGCACTCTAGAAAGTATTTTGATAAGGGTTCTAGGAAGAGTCTTAATGGAATTGTTATTCACATCGCTTGGAATTTATGGAAGGAGAAAAATAATCGTATCTTTCGAAACAAGTACAACCAAGTTCCACAGGTGTTGCAGCGTATTAGATTTGATCTGACTAATTGGATGCATGCTTATCAAGATTTCAACGATCATGGATGGCTTCCTGTTCCTCCTCCACTGTTTGGTTCCGCTCTTCCTTCGGCCTTTTCTGTTTTAGCCTTCCTCAGTTGTAGCTCTGCTTGCTTTTTTCCTTCTTCTTGCTAGCTCCTTCGTTGTCTTTAGTTTTGTTTTCTTTTCCTTGTTTTTTGCTACAGTCGGCTTCCTGCCTGTGTTATCTCTGTATTGCAGTTTTAAATCCTATCTATAAAGAACAAGCAGAGCTGCTTCTAACCATTAGAAGAGAGGATGGTCAAATGCTGATTTTATCCTCTTTGTGGATCAAATCTGGAGACCACAACACACATCCTGTCAAAATGTGTTTTCTCAAGATTGATTTGGCGGAAGATTAGACATGATATCAAAGATGACCACACCTTCTCCACTCTGGATCAGTACTCCCATTTTGGAGATTGGTGGCTGCACTCTAGAAAGTATTTTGATAAGGGTTCTAGGAGGAGTCTTAATGGAATTGTTATTTACACTGCTTGGAATTTATGGAAGGAGAAAAATAATCGTATCTTTTGAAACGAGTACAACCAAGTTCCACAGGTGTTGCAGCGTACTCCTGTTCCTGTTCCACAGGTATTAGATTTGATCTGACTAATTGGATGCATGCTTATCAAGATTTCGACGATCATGGATGACTTCCTATTCCTCCTCCGTTGTTTGGTTCCGCTCTTCCTCCGGCCTTTTCTGTTTTAGCCTTTCTCAGTTGTAGTTCTGCTTGCTTTTTTCCTTCTTCTTGCTAGCTCCTTCGTTGTCTTTAGTTTTGTCTTTTTTTCCTTGTTTTTTGCTACAGTCGGCTTCCTGCCTATGTTATTTCTGTATTGCAGTTTTAAATTCTATCCATAAAGAACAAGCACAGCTCCTGCCTTCGTTTCAAAAAAAAATACCGTAGTTTTGGATAGAGAAGTTAATGGAGGGTCATTGTAGTGAAATGTGTGAAGAAAATTTAGAGAAAATAACTACTCCCTCCATACTGCAAAAAAAGTAGTCGTTTTAGATGGCAATGGGGATACCAAGGAGTATTAAATATAGACGTCATACATAGAGCAGGTAAAGTACTATAGCTTGGTGGTTAGAGTCCTTCCCATCATCCAAGAGGTTTCGGGTTCAAATACTGGTGGATGCATTTTTTTTTCTCCTTGGCACTTGTAGTAATTAATAATGCTACTGTTTCCAACAGCAGGCTTTTTAAAAACTCTAAAACGACTACTTTTTGCAATATGGAGGGAGTAATAGTGAAATGGAGTTAAGGAATGGAACGACGTATGCGGATGTTCTTACACGAGTACATAGCATTGTAAGCACCAAAATCCAGGGGGCCGATCTCCGTCTGCAACACGGGGATTTTTCTTAATAATCCTGCGGGGATCAGTTTCCTATGAGATTCTTTGCCTTCATAGATGGGTCCTCGAGAGAAATTGGAGAACCCAATTGGATTCCACGGTTGGGTGATGAGCTGGGGCTAGTTCATTTCGAGTGAGTGATGCTTTTGTAACTTTTGTGGTGCTGAGTTTTTCAACTCTTTGGCTTTTGTGTGGTTTGTTTGTTGGTCTGTACTCTGTAGTTCTATTGGAATGCGCAATGGTCCCATGTTTTCTCGGCGTTTCCCTTAGTGGGCATCCCATTCCAGCTGTGCTGTGCCACCTAAACAAGGAGCTGCATTGACTTTGAGGGACCAATAAAAAATGACTTGAGATGAATGAGTTTGATATGCAGAGACATCATATACACAGCCGGCCGTAGGAAAGCATAAACATACTGGCAATTTGCTGTATCCATAAGAAAATTGGCACAATTGTTTTTTTCCTGCAGAAACTTTTTTATTCCCTTTCATAGTATTTGGCACTTGGTGAACTGAATCTTTTTTTTTTACAAAAAAAAAAAAAACCAATGGCAGGCGCATGGCCAGAGCCTTTACAAATGGATAAGAAATAGAAACAAAAAAAAGCTACTCCGTATGTACAAGTATAGGGAGGCATCCAGGAGAAGTCAAAATGCACCAGGAGATGAGATGTGGTTTCAGCACATTGCCCACAAAGGGCGCAAACGCTGCTATGCGGCCACCCTCTCCTTTGAAGATTTTTTTAAGTGGTGAGCATTTTATCTTGCAAACGTACACAGACAAAAGAAGTGGAGTTTTGGTGGAGCCGACGCCTTCCAGACCAATTCGTGGCACTGGACCTTAATAAAGGGGGGATAATTGAGTGTTTATGAGCGGATTTCGCCGTGTACTGTCCATGCGAGGTCCAACGCCAAGTGAGGGTATCCGTTTCCTAGTAATTGAGATGAAAATCTTGTGATTTGGCCCAGAATATGCAGAACTCCTGCGGTTTCTGAAGGGTGTGAAATGCGGGTAGTCTTCTGATCCACTCTGAATTTTCATGTTCATCAAGGGTACATCTATCAGTTTAGCATAAACAGATGGGGCTATCTCTCTAGGTGATTGACCATGGAGCCATCTCATTGTCCAGAACTTTGCCAGCTTGCCATCTCCCACAGTAACAATAACACTGGCATCGAAAAGGAAAGGTTGATTCCTCCCCAACGGTGATCTAAGGGAATGCGCTCTGGAGACGATATATGATGATTGTATTATGTTTTTGATCATATACTTATGATAACATTATTTATCAGTCTCATGAATTAATGTCAAAACTTTGTTCATTAAGCACGATTTAATTGTGAGACACATTGGTGTTATGACATTGTTCTAACCTATCACCGATCCATATCATTGCGAGGAGCAATGACTAGCAAGAGATGACGTTTGGCCCCGGCGTGAATAACTACTTTCCGTATCACAATGCAAACTTTGAAAAATATATTGATGAACTTTAACAAATATACATATGAAACATGCGTCAAGCTTGATGGACCTTGAAAAAGAACTAGCAAAACTTAGAAAAGCTATCGATGAACCTTGAAAAAGACCAATAAACTTTTGGTAAGAACTGATGAACTTTTAGAGTGTAGTGAAACCTGTATGAAACCTATGAAAAGTACATGTAAAACTTGTAAAATATACCGATGAAACTTGATGGAAGAACTAATAAAACACGGATACCTACTAATGAAATTTGATGAGCAAAACATTTTGCATTAAGCCTCTTGATGCAAATAAGAAAGGTTCCTGAGAGCAAAAATAAAGTTTAACAAACAAAAAACCAAGTTTCACAAGCACATTGCTGAGATTCCCATGCGAAAAAGGGGGATAAACTTCCCGGTGCAAATATAAAAAAAAAAGTAACACAAGAACAAACACAAAGTTCATCTAAGAATAACCCAGGTACACACTTACATTTCTTCAAAGGTTCAATTTAAAAATAGGGTGCTCAACTCTCCCTAGCTCTCTTCTTCTTTAAATTCAACGAGTCTCACACCGTGCTTGCTGGATCTGACCACCAAGCTCACGAAAATCACCGAATAGAGCCATTAATAGACTAATACTCTAATAGAGTAGAGATGAGAAAATAGAGAGGGGAAAAAGAGTGGGAGATTGGGAGAGCAGAGAGGATGAGAAGAATGTGAGCAGCGGCTCCGGCGACTGGCGGCTGCTCCGACGAGCTCTAGTGAGAGAAAACCAGCAAATGGGGAAGTATCCAGCATTCCAGCGGTTGGGAGGAATCGTCTGCTCGTGCGTGAAGTGAGGAGCGAGCGAGCGACGTGGGCCGTGAGGCGGTCCAGTAAATTGTTAGTATCTTTTTTTCCCAAAGGCAAAGTACATCAATGCCTTGAATCCGTGACGCGTGCATCACGTCAGGGTTCCAAATCGCGTGGAAAATTGTTAAATCACCATGGAATGGCATCAAAATCTCAGTCTGAAAAAACTGAGATCAAAATGAAATTTAAAACGTTTAAAACCCTTATCATGATCACGGCATGTACATCCGTTTCTAAGAACATCGCGACATCCTTGCCATCAAGGGAACAAGAAAGAACAAAGGGCGTGTTCGTGTGAAACTACTGACGAACTTATCGGTCATATTCATATACCCTGCCTAAAACAATAATGTAATCTGCTAGGAAACTGAATCACGTATAGTGAAAGGAAAGAGACATGGGGGGTGAACTATTTTTTATTATTTTTTTATAATCTTTAGACCTCTTTTCGGGGGCTCTCAAATTTACTACAGTATTACACCAACACAACGATACGCTGAAAAGAACTAAGGCCTAAACCAAGAGAACATTGGACCGATTTTTTTTCTGGTTATGCTAACAGTTGAAAATGTTACAACTCTTGACATAGCATCAGCATGACATGCTTTTCCTATCACTGAAAGATCAGAAGGAAAAAAACAGAATAACGAAAGGACAATTATTTAGCTTACAACGCAATGGTATTGAAGAATCTGTACAATGTCCCTGCTGACCAATTAGGGGTGAAAACCATTGCGATTTTGCAAAAATTGGTACATGATAACAGGCGGTGCGACAATTTCTGTCAGGAAAAACACGGCCCAAACAAACACCAGCTCCTATACCAGCTACTAGCTATTTAATTCACCGGAATCACCTTACAAAATTTCAAGCCCAGATAGCATCAACAAATAATCACCTTAGGCAGAGATCTGAAGTTCTGAAAAAACAAATGAAACCCTGCATTTTTTTTCAGAAGCTCTTGGGGATATATTACCCTGCATTCTCACTAGCACGCGATGAACAAGGAATTTTGCCATAGTAGCAAGACTACTCTGTAAAAAAATGCCGCAGTATACATCTGCAAGCATTCAAGGGTAAATTTTAATAAGTCACATGTAGCCAGCAGCCCAGCCCAAACCAAATTAATAAACATTGGAGAAAATCAGATGTATATATTTTACTTAGTTGAACATGCAAAGAAAATATATTGTACTTCACCCGTTTTATTTCCACCCAATTCAAATAGGTTACGGCCACAATTTCACAACAATATGAGGGTCTTTTATACCGCTATGGAAAGATATGCATAGTTTAGGACAAACACATTTAGATGCATCATTCCAGTCAACTTCTACGTCATTGAACAATTAATCTGTGTTGATGAAAGACGAAGGGCAAAACTAGACGCATGCAAAGAACACAGCATAACATGTCATGATAATTAAAGTTAAATAACACGACAAAAGTATTTATATAGCTTGAACACATTAAAGGGAAGAGAATACCTTCCAAACTCAGAAATGGTAGCTTATATACATTGATGGTATGATGGTACAGCTACCCTACAAGTTACAGTGAATTAAGCCAATATTGTCATTAAAGAATATGAACAAAGAAGGTAACAAACATCAATGTAGATGATAAAAAATAATTACCTGTACTAGAATCACAGTGCTGATGATTCCTCTGCTGGCAAACAGGTTGAAAATAAACAGTGATGCTATCTGAATACAAGACTCCCATTCTGCTGTCGTCTTAATTTCTCAATAAGTGATTGATACAATGACCTGAACGCCTTAATATCATTTTCCTGTTGAAAAAAATTAAATTACTAGAGCAGAAAAGGTGTCTTGAAAAGTGGCAATACTAGGAGATTTAACATATTGGATAAGATATATAATATCAGATATTCCTGAATCATGTCAGTATCTTGTTATCACCTAACAAAGAAACATCTTCCCAGAGTAGTAGGAGTCCATGATGAACAAAAATATAGTGCAGAACTACTCTTGAGTCTGAATTTAAATTATAAACGGTAAATACTTACTGTGTCAATACAAGTCACCATGCAATATAGTACAGAGCTTTTTTGTGATAGCAACACTTCTCTAACCTAAACACCATTCTAATGCCATGTCAAACAAGCTGACAGCAATCCAGTCATAGTCAGGACAGCACTCAGATACAGTAGCTTGATTTCTTGAATTCAGATATAGTAATTTCTGTTATAGCAAAAATGTATGTGTAATTGCACAGCTGGTGCTACAACAAATTTTTATTACTGAAACCATGATTGTATGTGCTACACAACTACTAAGCCTATGACTGAAATGTTAATTATATTTTTACAAAATTGTAATAGATGTAATTCTTCATATATGGAAAAATGTTAATCTACACCATTATAACCTGGCCCCACCAAAGTAACTGTAGATCCCTCTCTTTTTCCCTTGATTAATAAGAGAGTTCCTAGGAATTTTCATTTCTTTATCAGGAATTAATGTGGAAAAAACTAGTCCTCAAATAAAGGAGGTAACTTGAATTCCTGTTGTTTATAGATACTCCCTCCATATCACAAAAACTTGACATTTTGGACATCAACATGGTCTTCGAAATGTAATTTTGACCATTAATTACCACTGCAATTTATTTATAAAATCCACAAAAATATGATATTATGGAAGTGTTTTTCGAGACAAATCTATATGTATGATTTTTCATGTATCCAATCCAAATAGTTCAAAATATCTGCATAGATAAAGTTTTGAAACTTCTTAGAATATGTCAAAAACGTCTACATTTTTGTGATACGGGGGGAGTATATAGATTAGGAACCATAAATAAAATGAGGGCAACAGAATTAATGTACCTGTAGCTTTTGGCAGTATTGTTCAACTAGATCTTGTGGACAGTGAGCTTGTGGAAGATATGTTCTTACAAAATTTACAATGAACTCCTCCCCAAATCTTTCATACATGATCTTTTGAGCCATCACAATTTCACCAAAGAGAACAAGCTAACAGAAGAAAGCAATTAAATGGAGCACTTGGAGATCCATATATCCCATGCAACAGCAACGTAAATTACTAAATTTAACTACTCCCTCTGTCCAAAAATATAAGGCCTAGTTTGACTTGGCAGTCTTCAAAATTATATTTGATGCCTAATTTCTCTTATCATATATCGTTAGCAATAACAGAATTATGACCACTAGAAAATACTTTCAAATACAAATTCAATGATGTTATTTGTGTACCACCAAATCTACATATTGTTGCATACATTATTGGTCAAAGAATTAGAATTTTGAATCTTGTTGCGCGTGCCTTATATTTTTTGACGGAGGGAGTATAATAATGCAGTAAAATAACAACACATGGAGTTCTGAAACAAACATGATGGGAAAATGTAGGGCCCATGTTCTGGTTTATTCAACTTTATCTATTTTTATTCTTTTATATATAATGTGAACGGTAGAGTAGGGGTGAAAACTGGTCGGATACGGTCGAGTAGTTCGTCATCCCATATCCTACCTAATTATTTTTTCTGGATACGGGTACAGGTAGTGAAAAATCAGGTAGAATACGGATACGCGGATACCAGATATTATACGAATGGATACAATATGGATAACAGGTACTTACTACTTGGTCGGATAATCGTCGAAGGAGGGGTGCGGTGGCGCAGAGATGGAGGCGGCAAATATACTAAATGAATATAGGCAAAAACATGGTGTATAATGCATGGGTGCAACTACGCATAAACGCGCTATCTACTAAAACTCTTTAAGAGTCATTGGGTACACGCCTACTTATGCAATGTATGCAAGCAACCTTAAATGTGCATAATTAGGTTCCCGTAGTTTGAGAATATGTTATTTTAAAATGAAAATATCTCATGTTATTTAATACTAGTTGATTTTTAGCTCAAAGGGAGGCTTATTGTATTTTAATAATTTATTATATCCCTATCCTGCTCGGCTTAATATTTTTCCTAGATTCCATATCTTAGTATTTACATAAAAAATTTGTGATTTTGTGAGCTAGTTTACCATTTCAAATAGATCCTCCAAGTGCACTGAAATTGCACTAAAAAAATATCGACATTATTGTGCTTGTCCACATTCATGGGTTGGCTTGGCCTCTACAGCTGCTGGCCTGCTGTCCGCATGCAGGCCTTGCTCCATGGGCTTGCTGTCCGCATGCATGGTATACACGTACAAACAGTGCTGGCTGCCTTCTTGGGCCACTGGGCTGCTTGGCTGTGGTGGACTGGTGGTGGGACATGGAAATAATTGGAAATTTGGAGCACGTGGGCTATCCTGGTACCCGGTAGATTTTACCCACCGGGTACCCGTATCCAACCCGAATCTGCAAGGTGTTTTCGATCTTATATGCGACCTGTACTGAAAACAGAAGTATCCTACCCAAAACCGTACCTGTATCTGATGAGAAATAATGGCCTTGTTTGTTTCGGCGTTAATTAAAGTTGAGTTTTATTGTAGCAAAAACTGAAAGTCCTCAAAAAGTGGTATAATAATTCTAAAAAAATAATTTAAAAATAGTTTTACAATCTTTAAAAGAACTACTAAAAACCACAAAAAAATCATTACAAATTACTACAGCATGTAGGCTATATAAAAATAACAAAAATTGCCACCGTAAAACTCGACTCAACTTTAAACAAACAAGGCCAATACCAGCATTTACAATTCGAGTAACCAAACCACCAGATACGGATACGGTTCATGTATTACCCGACCCGTTTTCACCCCTAACGAAAGGGATATGAAGCTAGTATCAATGTACAGATGCACCTGTAGATCATAGCTAGGTTCATCCTATATGCACCCAGGATTTTCAATAAATCTGATGTATCGTATGCTTGAAAATCTAGATGAACAACTTGCAAGGTGAAATTTAGATTGCCATTCCACACTAGTAAACCTGATGTGGCAAGATGCCTTTACTTCATCTTCACCTAGTAGTTTAATATAATAATAACAACTGTCTCGAAAGTTTTTAGGACTTGAAGTTACACTACCCACAATATGATGCCTATAAATCCCACAACATGAGCATTACTAGTAAAATTACTGAGATTCATAGACTACAGAGCAAAGACAAACGGCAAAAAAATGTTATGTAGAGGTTTGCTTCCAACACAGCAAATACAAAGATTGCAAGTTAAATAGTAGAAAGATTACATCTCTTACCGAATTAGCATCGCGTAAATCAAATGATTTATCAAGTACACTTTGCAAACAGCAACGAGT
Organism: Raddia distichophylla; assembly: GCA_005191435.1. Lineage (NCBI taxonomy): Eukaryota > Viridiplantae > Streptophyta > Magnoliopsida > Poales > Poaceae > Raddia > Raddia distichophylla. The sequence goes on from SPJY01013647.1 coordinate 1,590,525, forward strand.
AGCAAATTGCTCCATCATAAATTCTCGGAAGCCAAAAAGCTGAGACGAGATAGTGTAAAACAAGAAATATATGAGATCATGAGCAATTTAACTGCTTAACTACTATATAGGCACTTCACGACATAAGACATAAAGTAAACACAGCAGTACCTTATCTTCAACTTTGGAGGTAGTGCACCAGTCTTTAATAAGTTTGACAAAAATCTGTACACATGCCTAAGAAAACCATGACCAAAGGTATGTATAAGAAAACAGTGTACATTGGTTTAATTTTCCATAGAAGTTCTGAACATAGCTACATTGAAAAGGAGAATAGAATAATTGTAAGCCTAACCTTCCGGAGTTGTATATCTTTATGACTGCATGAAGTGGCCAAAAGCAACTCGATTATGCTCGCCAAATACTGCCTACAATCAGGAGCAAGGAGAATTGTAGACAAATCATGTGTCACCATAGCATGCAAGAATGTGTACAATGACCTTTGCAGTTCCTGCAATTCGCGCATTTCCTGAAAATAGCAAACTATGATTACAGTATACAAGGCACCATGCATCTCTTTAAGTAGCCATAAAAGTCTACCTACTTAGGCTAACCAAACTGGCAGTCACCAAAATAAGTAAACTAGGTCAGAATTTAGATCAGACAACAAACTGATTAAGAACAAGAGAAACCTCTAGGGTTTAAATCTGAATTTTAGATTTTATATTGGCTATAAACATTTGCAACATTGAACTGCATATGACACCCTATCTGGCCCAGCGGTAGGAGGCCTGCCTTTGATGCTCACTGACTGGGTTCGAATCCTAGCTTAGTGTTCACCCTTTTTCCTCTTTCTTCTTGAGATTTGAACTGAAATGTTGACCCCACACCAAAACAGTAATGGCTGAGAAAAAAAATTAGGCAGTTATGGGATTTGGTCCCATGACCCACCCACCATTGGGGAGAGAGAAGTGGCATTTTAGCGAAGCCGCTTGTTGAGAGTGGCATTTTGACTAACTTTTCCACCACATTGGGGCAACTGTGTGGTTAAAACTTAAAACAGGTTATGTTTTAACAATACTTGAGGGAGGGTTTTTTATGAATTTATCCTAGAAAAAAAACAAGTGGTAACCAGGGCAGCAAACAGACTTACAGGTCCCCTTTGTTGTATTTTTCAACTGGTAGAGTTTTCCCTCCTAAGAGTAAAGTTTTCCCTCCTAAGAGTGAAATCTAGGCCTTGTTTGTTTCAGATTAAAGTTAAGTTGAGTTCTACTGTAGCAAATTTGTGACCACCTCAAAATACATTTTAAAAAATTCAAAAAACTATGAATTTTTTTTTTACAAACTCTAAGAAGAACTATTTGAAACCCCACAAAAATAACTAGAAAATATTACATCATTTGGCTTATACAAAAATGACAAATATTCATTTAATTTAATTTAATTTAATCTGAAACAAACAAGGCCCTAGTCACCAAAGGTAAAGTGGCGTATACTGCCACATTATTTGCATTCGTGTGAGTAATGACAAATCAAACATGGTAAACTCTTAATGCTAAAAGTGAATGTATTGAACCAAGTGGTATGATGACACTGAAGGTGATACCAGCTGGCACTCCCTCCATTCTAAAATAGTTGTCATTTTGGTCATTGGAATGGTCTCCAAAATGTATATTTGACCACTAAAAGCTCTTACAGTTTATTTTGTAAAATGCAACTATATTATAATATTAAGGAAGTTCTATTTGAGACAAATCCACCTATATGATTATTACGCGCTCATTCTAAATAGTTTAAAAGTTTTTATGGATAAAGTTTCAAAAGTTTGACTTAGGACAAGTCTAAAATGAATAGTATTTAAGAATAGATGGAGTAATAACTAAATTGCCAGTTTTTAAAACAAGAACCATGGCCTTGTTTGTTTCAGCTGAAAGTTGCTGAAAATTTTAATCTGAAAAGGTGCGACCCCTCGAGAAACATCTTGGAGAGTTCACAAAATTATATAAAAAAAATTATTTTAGGAACTCTAAGAAAATTATTTAAAATAACTACAAAGTACTGCATCATTTGGTTTGTACAAAAATGATAAATTTTCATTTAATTTAATTTAAATTAATTTAACCTAACAAGAACAAGGCCCATATATCCCTATAAACCTAACACATTTGGAAGGCATTAGTATATTCTAGTAATAGGGAAAGGAGCAGATACATCAAAAAGTATATAAAAACAAGCAGATATAAAATTGTAAACTGAAGTTCTATACAAGGAAATTATTGCAAATGCAATTAACATTACCTCAGTATTGCCTGCAGGGCCAGTTGAAAAGGCATCTTTTGACAGTATGACAGATAAACGTTTAGCAATAGTGGGAAAGACCTCCTCCAGTATGCTACTTGCAGAAGAATTAAATTTGCATATTATTTGGTTTATTAATACGAGAAAATCCACCATATCTTTTGCCTCCACCATATCTTTTGCCTGTAAAAATAATAATGATGTGAGCAGACAAGGTGATGAAAAATGAAAATCGTACACTATTAAGAGAATAATTGAATATTGCTTCAAATATTACTATACAGTTCAGCCATTGCTTCAAATATTACCATACAATTTGGCAAAAGCGGGTGCTAGAAAATGAAGGGCAACTGAGAAGAGAATTATTTGGTTTTTTTCAGTGACCTAATTTCACAGCTCTCAACTGATGTTTGGCAAGGTCGTCACAACATGTACTTTACACTTGCTTTCCTTTCCTTTCCTTTGGAATGGATGTAAAAAGCTTCCTACCATTATTTTTTATATAATATACAGTAGTATTCTAGGATTCTCTCCTGCCATTTTCCTAAAATAAATACTGCCCACGGCAAGGCAGTTACCAAGCAAGGAAACTTTAGAGGTACAGGTAATTGAAATCACAAAAATCACCAAAGATGAGAACCAAAGAAAATAGAATTTACTATAATTAAAAATAAGATCAAATACCTCATTGTCATCAAGCAATTGACTTAGTGCGATCGGTATACATGGAAGCACTGAGATTCCTAATATCTCAATCATCCGGTGCAGAAAGGATATGACCTGCATTCAGCATTTGCATAAGGTATATAATGGTTAATCATACAAGCAGTGAACCAAGGAAGTGTTAAACAGGTTCAGGTTTACCTTAGATCGCACAGGTCTCACTTTAGGAAATGAGATAAGGACTCGTAAAACAACTTCAAGGGTCTGATAACAAGATTGTAAGGAAAAAAATACATCAGAAGAAATAGTAAAATGAAGACCATAGATATGCAATATAAATTATTGATACAGGAGTATAAAGAACTAACAGATATTTTAACCATTGGCCACTTATGCTATTTAATGACAAATAAACATCACTATATACCAGATTAATAAAAACAAGAAAGTACATAGAATGGCACAATACCTTCTTGAACATGACCCCAAGTGCTGGCCTACTTCCCATCACAAGACGCTCATTAAATCCCTAATAAAAAGAGAAGTAACCGGAATTCAGGATCCAGTAAGCATGACATACAAATGACTTGCCATGTAGTGATCTAAAATTTACATGAGTAAATCAGAACAGTTCATTGCTTGCTAGACATGGTCATGTTTCACCAAATGCAGTATTGTTCATTCTCCAACATGTGTGAATCAAAAGCATACCTTGCTGACCATATTCAATGCAACAATAATCTGCTGAAGACTCGTTGCTCTTGGAGATGATTCTTCGAGTTCTTGATTTTTGGCATCCATAACAAGAGACTCAATCTGGAATTGAATATCACCAACAGTAAGTTTCTTTTCTCCTAGAGAACCTAAATACATTATAAATCACATAAAGAAAGGGGGAAAGGTCACCTGAGTACAGAGAGGTTCTAGCAAAGATGTCAAGTAATGAGCCTGCTTCTCTGATGGTACATCTTCAATGCCGATCAACAGTCCAACAGCCTGAAATCAGGACAAATGTCACTGGTCCAAGTTCACTAATTCCAATATAAAACATAAAGAGCTAGGAGCTAGGTAAGTTGTGGGTTATAGGGACAAGTGGTCACTGTACCTCAAAAATTTGACTGCCATCCTCTGAGCTGGAGAATTTTACATTTACATCTTTATTTGCCCAATCCATAGCTGTGAATTGGCCTAGTTTATCTTGCACACTCTGTTAACACACAAACACGACCTCAACTCTAGAATAACAACATAGATAAGTGTATACTTATCAAAGTTCAGAAGAGACAAGGAAATACCTGCAAAATGAACTCCAAGTAAGGCACTAGCTTTCCCTTCATTAACTTGACAGCTCTCATGAACAAATATCCTGCGCGGCGGCTCACATGAGCATTCTGATGGTGTATCCCACGATCACCCAAGAACACACCGAGAAGTTGTGGCACATACTGCACATTTTCCTGCATGAACTTGATGTAGCGGGTAATTGTCTCAAGATACACCAACGCAACTAAGCGGTGTGTGTGGCACAAGAATCTCGCAGGAAGGAGCATGCGCACAAGCTCCCCAAGCAGCCCAGTCCCAGTCCGTATCTCTTCGTCACCCACTGTTTCTCCAAGCCGGTAGAACAGAGTAAGAGTGACCTCAACATCCTCAACACTAGGTTCTGGAGATGAGAGTGCTGTCCCAAGCAACCCTCTTATGAACAGCTGAGTGACAGCTGGTGCCACACGACAAATGTTCCGGAACAATGCAACTAAATCCTTCCGCTGCTCCTCCATCAAGTCCTCCTCCTCCTTACCAATCTTGTCAAGCACATCAAGATGACCCCTATACATTGGATCATATGACATTTGCGCCCGCACCACCTCCAAGATCCGTTCCAGGTGCCCCAGCTGCTTCTCAGATGGAGCCTTCATTGTAGTCACATATCCAGCTAAAAAGTCAAGGACGCAACCCGACTCAACCTCCTCATCACCACAACTCTCAGCGGCTGCAAATACGGCTGGTAACACCTTTTCCAGCATTTCCAATGCGGCAGCTCCATCAACATCAATAGAGCCAAGCTTGCGATAACACTCAAGAGCCTCAGCAGCATAAGTCGTCACCAAGGGTGCCATCTTTAAGCCACAATCTGGGCTACAGAGCCCCTGCTGTGCAGCCAGAAGCGACCTCAGCAATGCCACCTTTGCCCTCGCGTCCATCCTCTTTGCTGCTACAGCAGAGAGACAGCCCACAGCTGCTGCTGCAAGTGGAGCAGCACTTCCAGGGGACAGCGCAATGTCAAAGAGAAGAGGGACAAATGCATCATTCGCGACCAGCGCGACATCAATCCAGGAGATGCACCTGCGTGCCGCATCGAGGGCTACGGCAGCCGAAGCAGGGTCAGCAGCGCGGAGAGAAGCGGCGGCGGCATGCCAGTGGTGAGCGATATGGGTCACGCACTGCGCACGCATGGCGTCCTTGACTCTCCCGGCGTCGGCCGCCTCGTCGGCGTTGCGGGGGTAGTCCTGGGAGAGCAGGTCGTCGTCGAGGGAGACGAGGACGCGGCCAAACATGTCCGTCGGCCCCGGCTGCGGCGGCTGGGGCGGCAGAAGATCGAGGAAGTAGGAGGGGTAGACATGGGGGTACTCAAAGCGGACGAGGAGGGCGATGAGCTGCGCGAGCTTGTTGCGAAGGAAGGGCGGCGAGGCGGCGTTGGAGGCCAGGGCGAGGGATAGGAGGAAGGAGCGGAGCAGGATGAGATCGTCCGGGAGGGTGAGGCGGCGGCGCAGGAGCGCGTCGTGGAGGGACTGGAGGCACCAGAAGTGCACTTGCGCGTGCTGGGGGGAGGCGAGGCCTTCGAGGCAGAGCCGGAGGAGCGACGACGGCGGGGTCTCGTCGCGGGCGCGGGCGCAGAAGGCGAGCGCCCCCTCGCGGACGGCCGGGGAGGCGGCGGCGGCGGCGGGGCAGTCGGAGGCGAGCAGGATGGCCTGCTCGAGGTCATCCATGGCGGCGCGGGAGGAATCTGGGGGGAGGGGAGGAGGAGGGCGGCGAGCCGGAGACGGGGAAATAGAGGAAGAGGGGGAGGAGCCGGAGGTGGGGTTAATATACGAGACACAGGAGGGTTTGCTCATTTCTTTCGTCACCGTGGTTTTCATGGGTTTATGGGCTAATTTTGGGTTTATGGGCTAATTTTTTAGATTTTTACCATACATTTTGCTGCGTTTAAGCTGTGCTGTTTTACGATATGTTGTTGCGATCTAGAAAGATAAAAGGTTATCGCGATACAAACACTAGCTATAAAATACCACACCATTTTTATGATTGTTGTGTTTAAGTTGTGCTGTTCTACAAGATGTCGTTGCAATGTACCACAAAGCTTTTAATTTTTTTTTAACAAAACAACACATCAACAAGTATACTATCAGATATCAGATATGTATAATTGTTGCCTTGTTGACGTGTTGTTTGTTTTTAAACGTTTCATATTATTTGTGTATGTAAATTGTATGCTTAGTGGTTTTTTTATTTTGTTGTCAACAAAGTTGTCGTTAACAATACAAACTTTAGCAATGAAATATCATGCCATTTTTAGTTTCTTACTTTAAATAGACGCCATTATTACTAGTGTTAACTTGAGAAATGATCTTTGATATGGATTATTCTCGTAAGGCACGCTTTTATTAGTAGAAATAAATTGCATTACATCTATGCCGATTTTTTAGGGAATATAAATGTCACCGTATTTTGTTCAGAAAGATATGGACATCATCATTTAAAGCTTCTACATATTTGACGGGAGTAGTATGCCACTAGAGAATGGGGAGCCAAGTAGACTATTGCATATGGATTTAGCCACCTAGGTTACTTGGAACATTTTGCTTGTTTGCTCTAATTCCATAGTAGCAAAGGCAGTTTCACGTATGTATATGACCTCCACTCATAGGAGTCTAGGGGACATAATTGTTAGAGCACTAGTAGTTCACATATCACTGTAGTGAACCACAATCAAGCTTATTTGAGCTCCACTTCTACCTATCGTGTGCCATAAATTTCATGACAACATGGGTACTTTAAACACCTCAATTTACCGAAGTTAACTAGATTTTTTTAGTAAACCAACCAAGGACAATGAGACCAAGACTCAATAATTGTATGGATGGCTTAGCATCATGTATCTTTGTGCAATATGAGGAAGCAACTTCAAGTGGCATGCATAGACTCAATTCATATCTCCACATGATGCGGCATAGACTCAATTCATATCTCCACATGATGCTGGCTCTAGGTATAATCATCTAAGTGACATAACAAGTAAAGGTGAAGAGACCACCGATGATTCGTCTCTTTTAGCATGACTTCATAACGTATCAATATAATCATGGTACAATATTCCTGTGATTTCACATAGATACGATAGCACAACTCGTAATACCAGCACCATACTAACAGCGTAGCCCCATATCGTAGCTTTGGATCCTTTCATGGTGGTGTGGCATAGCTAGTATTCGATGAAATCACTCCAATTGTTAAGCTAACCTTACGCTGCACTATATTTTTTAGAACGAGATTTACATCTCTTTTTTTAAATAAAATAATAATCGGCGGTGGCTCTGCTCTTCACCAAAACAATATTTTTTATAGGGAACAGACATAATCGATAGACTCCAAATAAAAATTCTTCATGTGAAGCGTTATCCTGGCATAGTTGTCTGGTCCATCATTTCCCGAGTCCCAACCGCTGTAAAGTGCAAACTGCGGTCTTTAGAGATTCTCTTAGGCCTTGTTCTTTTCAGTGTATCGTTGCGTTGGCGTAATACTGTAGCAAATTTGAGAGCTCTCGAAAAGAGGTCTAAAGATTTTTAAAAAATAATTAAAAAATAGTTTTAGAATCTTTGGAAGGACTACTAAAAGCCACGAAAAAATCGTTACGAATTATCTCAACATATGGGCTATATAAAAATAACAAATGTATCTTTGTGCAACATGAGGAAGCAACTTCATGTGGCATGGACTCAATTCATATCTCCACATGATGCTGGCTCTAGGTATAATCATCCATATATAACGGCCATCATCCCATCCATCTCGCCGAAAAGAGGAACCATCCCGCACCAGATCCAGGCCCAGATAAACAAGCCCATCACGCTCGGCCGCATCGCCGCGAAACCCTAAGCAACCAGCATCCGACGGCTCCCGCCCCCCTGCACGCCATCCGACGGCCTCTGCGCCACCCTCCTACCTTATAAGATCTCACCATTCCCCGCGGCTAGGGTTTCCTCCCACACACCAGCCCGCATCCACCCCTCTCCTCCCCGCAGCTCCGCAAGGTAAGTCGGCGCGGCGGCGGCGGCCATGACGACGCGCTTCAAGAAGAACCGCAAGAAGCGCGGCCACGTCTCCGCCGGGCACGGACGCATCGGCAAGCACCGGAAGCACCCCGGCGGGCGCGGGAACGCCGGAGGCATGCACCACCACCGCATCCTCTTCGACAAGTACCACCCGGGGTACTTCGGCAAGGTCGGCATGCGCTACTTCCACAAGCTCCGCAACAAGTTCCACTGCCCCTCGGTGAACGTGGAGAGGCTCTGGTCGATGGTGCCCGCCGAGAAGGCGGCCGAGGCCGGCGCCGGCAAGGCGCCGCTGGTCGACGTCACGCAGTTCGGCTACTTCAAGGTGCTTGGGAAGGGGATGCTCCCGGAGAAGCCCATCGTCGTCAAAGCCAAGCTCATCTCCAAGATCGCCGAGAAGAAGATCAAGGCCGCAGGCGGCGCCGTCGTGCTCGCCGCCTAGGGTTCGGTCCTGACCCACCCTGCCTTGGTTTTGAGATCTATAATTCTGAAGTAGCAGTCTTTTCTTGCCGCAGCTATTTGTGTTAAGAAGACCTGGTTAGTTACTTATTTGTTCCTGTGTGCTGAAACAGTGCGTTATGAGGATTTTTTGCACTAAACGATGCCAGTTCATATCAGATATGTCATATATATATGATTGCCATATGTCCTGCTTGTGATTAGTGTCATTTGTGCAATTCATCAGCGGCGATGCATGCTCTGCTTTCTGCCATACATTACAACTTATTACAAGTTGCAGCAGTTGCACGTTGTGCTATGTTATATAACTCTGTTAGAGAATATCTGAATTTTGCCTTGGTGAACTGCTCGCATAATGTTAGGTCAGCATTTATGTTTGATAGAACATTGATGCTCTGAGTTATACTTGCTGGAGGATGGGACGATATCTATTTTGGGAGGTCTAAAACTTTTAGCCTTAAACCTCATTTTGACTAGGAATGAAGATTCATTAACTAGAATTTTTTGACACATTCATTTCCTAGTTGTCTGTAGGTTTTTGACTAGGAATAAAGATTAACCCACTATGGATACCTAGTGGTTTGTAGGTGTTTGTTTGCTTGATATTTGCAATTTGCTTTCCTGTTTTTTTTATTAATGATTAATGTAGTTGTTGCATATAATATTTTTTGTTCTATGGTGGTTTGTTTGCGGTGTAGTCATATGTGTTACTAGTTGAGTGCCCGTGCGTTGCAACATAGCGTAAAATATAATTATGTTTGTGATTTTCTTGTTGTTAGAGATTTAAATTCTAATGTTTGGATTATCAATATTACAAGACTAAATTTATAAGCACTTGCTATTAATAAAAGCAATAATCCAATTATACAGCTAAAAAAGGGGGGTTTCCCACTTTCCCTTTTTTCTGAAATGTAATTCATGCCCTCTGAACTAGATTTTGCGGAAACTTGAGAATAGTAATGCTGATCTGGATCGTCTTTATGAGATGGAGGAGCTCTGATTCGTTTTTCTCATCAAGGAAGGGTATGCCCTGACTTAAAAAGTGATCACCGTATGGTTAAAAAATGTCCAAAGTGATTAAGCGCGTGATTAAGCAGCACCAGCGCTTAATTGGGCGCTTAGGTTATCTCCAACAGGAACCCCTAAATTTGATCCCCTATTGCCTCATATATAGGTTCCCTTAAAAAAAATCTCTCCCTATATTTCTCCTATCTCCAACAGCGTTCCCTATATGAAGAATTGTATAGGGGGAGGAGAGAGAACCCCTATATATAAGGGAATGGAGAGAAAAACTCTATTTTAGGGGACGGAATAGGGGATGCTGTTGAAGCACATAAGGGAAGAATATGTCCTCTATTTTAGGGTAGAGGGTGCTTTAGGGGAGACTATTGGAGATAGCCTTAGGGGGTAAGCGAAGCGCTGACCCCACGCTCAGCGCTTAAGCGTGCGCTTAATCGCGCTTTTTTGAACCTTGGCCATATGTGTTACCATCTTAGTGCCCGTGTGTTGCAACATAGCGTAAATTATAATTATGTTTGTGATTTTCTTGTTGTTAGAGATTTAAATTCTAATGTTTGGATTATCAATATTACAAGACTAAATTTATAAGCACTTGCTATTAATAAAAGCAATTTCATGTTTTTTGTGGTTCATGACTTCACCCTGTTCCACCACTCGTCAAAGTATAGGTATGATCTATATCTGCATAATTGCATGGAGTGAAAATTAGTTTTCATATAAATACATGCCACGTCCCACATGAGCTCCATGGCTAAAGCACATGAAGTTGAGCCACACAAGGTCCACAATCACCAATCCACCATACCACCACTGCTTGCCCTAAAAAACCTTCCAACTCCTGCTCAGCAATGTTCTTCTCCCTCTCTTGCCCCACCCTCCTCATCCCACTCTTTCTATCAACCAGGAGCAGCTGTGTTCTCCTCTACCTTTTCAACAGGGATCAACGTCAACGGCACCATTTTCACCCTCCATCCTCGGAGTGGCGGCGCCATTTTCCAGGCCGCTTTAGCCAACATTTCTAGTGTAATGATGCTCTGGCTCGCCTCCGTGGCTCCACTGTTGTGTCATCTCACATCATTGCTCACACCCAGCGCCTGCACCTCGATATTCAATTGTCTGGCTGCCCATCTTGGCTCTCACATCCCACCCAATAGTCACTGGTGTGATGCTGCTGGATTGGCTGTAGAGGGTGCACATAGATTGCTGGAAGCGGCATACGGCGGATTGGGGCTGGGCGATGGGGCAGTGGGCTGGAGCCTGGGGGGAAGGGTCAGGGCTGGCCAGATCTGTTTGTTGTCCGTTTGATTGGATGATGATTGAATGGTCTGAATTGATGTGATGAGCCATCACTCATCAGCACTAGAGACTCTTTAGGAGTAGAGATGACCTATTTGCTTGATCATTAAAAATAAACTCAGCCTGTTGCACATAAGATTTTTTGTGCTACAGTGGTTTGGTTGCGATGTAGCCATATGTGTTATTGACGACCTACTTCCAAGTTCATGGTACGGGAGTTAAAATTTTGTCCAAAGTTTGGATGTAGGTTTGCCCCTAGAGTAGGCATTCTGTATATACACGTTATATGCATGTTCTCTTTTGTATCGGTTCATCTGCATATCAGCATATGTAATGTAATGGCCATCTTTGGAATTTCGATAATGTTTTGTGATGATTGCTTCGTATCAGCTGTTGGTTATCAGTTGTTCGGGGTGGTTAAACAGTCCGCTACTGCTGAGATTGTTTTTATTAACACTGCCGAGGTTGCTGGGCTGAGAATAGTGAATTTGCGTGTTTTTCTTCTATTTGAGCGCTTGAGGCCCATTCCTAGTGTGATGTCGTGACATCGGAGCAGAGCAGCAGAATAGGATTTGATTTGGTTGTTTTGGGATTGAGTCTATCTGGCCATAACTTCCATAATCCTATGCGGTGCTGGGCCACCAAAGACCCGAGCCCCAACCGCAGCATCGGTAACGCTTACACCATGCTGGGTTGTGATGATTTTGTTTCTTCAGTCGTTGTATGTGTTTCCTCGAAATTGTTTCTCTGGTGGCCAAATTATTTGCCTCGAAATACAACCAATTTTGACGTCAATCTAACGATTTATATGGCTAATTATCTAATTTTTGCTTTTAACATCCCTAGGCATCATGCATGGCAGCAATGATTCAGATATCGCAGCGCGCTACTTGTAGCCGCAGATAGGTGATTACCTCGTAATGACCTTATTTTTTCTTCCTATATAATGCATTGCAGTGACATGGGGGGCGACCACCTTCCCACCAGCCACCCCAAACCTAACCCTAGCTGGCCACGGCGGCGTCCCCTCCCCCTCCCCTTCTCCCCCTCCCTCTTCTTTCCATTCAATGGGTGGTGGCGGCGCCGATGGGTTCTCGGGGTGCTTTTTGAGTGGCGTCGGTGGTGGATGTCAGAGTGGCCATGGCTTCCACAGAAGCTGCTCGGGACCACAATGTCCCCCTCGCTAGATCTTGGCAGTGACGGCGCACTATAGTGGCAGTCTGGTGGCGTGGTGCTCGGGGACGTCAGGTTGCCTGCCAGGCTGATGGTGATCTGGTGGTGGTCGGTGACGGCGTCGACGATAGCAGTAGGTGTTGCTGTGCAGGCGATGTTGCGGTGGAGGCGACTATAGGGGTTCTCGGGTTATACGACATTGGAGGTTGGTTGGCATGATGGCTTTCCCAACGTTGCGGCGATGTGTTGGTGTGAGGTTGGCTGATCCCTACAGTGTCGAACGGTGTAGCCTCGTCGACTTTGTTGTTGCGATGGTGTAGGAGGCCTCTGGCGATTTGCCAACGATTGGTTGCAAGCTCCTCGGGGGCATCGGCCTAGCCCCTTGGCTTTGTCATTTGTGTCGTCGCTCATCTTCGGTTTGTCTCTTCTTAGTCTGGTTCCTCCCACCCCCCTTATGCAACTAGCCGGTCGGTTGTGCGATGGCCGGGAGTTGTCCCGTTGGAGATGTGTCGGTGTTAGGTTGTGACTTAGGTTTTTATGTTGGCACTCTTATTGCGTCCTTCCTTCAGTTTGCTGTCATGAGAGGATGCATTAGGGAAAGCCTTATCTGACCTACTTGGGTCGGTGGTGACGACGCCGCTCGGCGTTGTTTCATTCTTGGAGCCCTGTTATGGATGCCTCTTCTCCGTTGTTGGGTGAAAATCCAGGCTGCACGGTCAAGGCGGTAGCGGCGATTTTCCAGTCGCTCCCTCTTTGGAGGTCTCGCTAGGGTCCGTTCTACGCCGATGGAAGATCACATTTTAGTCTGCCTTATTTTGGGAGCTGCTTCGATGTTGCTGAATGTTGGTACCCTTGTGCGATTTGAGGTTCCTGGTGGTTGTAGGTGTTGTGTGGTCGGGAGTAGGCGATGATTGTAGGTCATAAGTTGTAGGTTGTTTCGGTGAGGTGACCAGTTTTGCGGCCACAGTGGCAGCGTTGTTTCGCTGCGGTTGTGTCTTGGTGTCTTACATCGGGTTGTTTTTTCTTTCTCCGGTTGTCGGGTTTCTTTTGTATGCAAGGCCTAGTTCTTTTCAGCTTAACAGTTTAACGGCTTAACAGCTTAACGATTTATCTACGTTTTGAAAACACATGTGCTTTGAGTTTTTTGAGTCCGTTTTTTCACTATTTCGAAGATGGGTCCTAATGCTTTAAAAAGCATGTCAAATGAAATGTAACCGAATCTTGAGACTAATTCAAGAAGCTCTCGAAATTCAGTCATTTCAGTCGTTCAGCCGTTCAGATCAGCTCAAAAGAACATGGCGTAAACGTTTTCTTCTATCTTTCAATGAATGTATTGGCCGCTTGCCTAAGATTTTGAGAGAGGAAAAAATAATGCATTGCATGACTACGGCGCATTCCTTTTTTTAAAAAAAGGAATTCCAACCACCGGAGATGCCCCATGGTTAAATTGGTCGTGATCGCTCGCGCACACACTCGTACTGCTCCACTACGTACGCACGTTTGAACCGCTCGCCCGCTCTCCTGCGCTTTCACCCGAGCGGCCGAGCGCATACGGCCGGTGACTGAGCGAGCCGCCGCCGACGCCCGACAGTGTCCAACAGCTGCATGCAATCGTGCATGGCTCCATCATCATTCGCGATCATCCCTGCCGTTGGTTGTTAATTGGCCGGCCGATGGATACTCGCATCCTCTCCCCGTCCCGCTTTTTGTAAATTTGGAATATCGTCAAATACAGGGGTGAATGCAGGAAAAACATGTTGTTGATCACTCCACAATGGTATAATAAGAGCATGTACAGCCGGGGCTGTATCAAGCCCCTGCATTTCAAATTTTTGTGACCCGTGCTGTGCTGTATCAAGGTCCTGCTCTCTGCTTTTGTTTGAATTTTTATCCCGCGTGTACTGTAGCTACAGTAATTTCGAGGGCCTGCTGGGCATGCTCTAAATATCTCCACCGGAGATTTTAAAGACACAGTTTAAAACATTGTTCACTGTACACTCTATACATCACTGTAAAATTTATTCACATTTTACACTGCACTCTAACAGATTACTCCCCCCAGTAGACACTCTATCCGCACACACTTTATTTTACAGCTTCTGCTGCGAATATACTAAGATAAAACAATAGATTTACATGGAATGTTCTCGAAGTCACCGGAGTCGCTTGACCCTTCTATGTTGGATTTGTTCTTGCTCATACACACGTTATCAAACAATTATTCATTGAATATATTTTTAATTTGTTACCCACCTCAATATAAAAGTACATAAAGATTGGTCACAGGGGGAAAAAAAATCTAATTCAACGCACAATCAAATATGACTCATAGGTACTTGTCTTAGAGGCAATACCAGCATAAGAGAGTGCTTAGAGTCTTACATTAGTTCAGAAACATAGCCGTGAGCCCGTGAATATCCCATAGTGCTTAGGGATTTGCTCTAAATTTATAGGCAATCCTTAGTATAAAGACAACACCATGCAACATTGGAGTGCTGAAGAGAATGACCAATGGTATCTAACTTAAGACGGTAAATAGTGTTGATAAAAATAAAATGTAAGAGGAAAAAAACATGCTTATAGAAGAAAACAGCATTTAAGCTCATATATAAGATTCCATTTAATGGAAGAGAGTTTCTTAATTTGAAGTAGAAGCTTCATGATGTGTCAACACTTTCTCTCATACGTCCTAGGGTGCGTTCTGACGACCTCACATGCTAGTGGTCTCTACAATGATGACAATGGTATTGACAATGTGTGATTCGATTCATTTTTCTCGATCATGACCATGACGGGTATACAAGTTTTCAAGCCTATTGCTGATGCTGATCTTCAATTATTTCTCCCTACGAGGATGTGCCTAAAGGAGATGAAGTTGACAGCGGTGCAGATGACAACAATCTTCGAATTCGACGAGAGGCGGATCTAGCACCCAGGCAGGCCAGGCAGCCGCCTGGGCTGCTCTGAACTAATCCCAAGGCCACACCTGCTACATTCCAAGCCCAAGGCCTAAAGACAATGAGGGTTTGAAGGGGGGTAGAGCAGCAGCAGCCTAGGCTGCTCGACTAGGCTAGGTTCGCCACTAAATTCAACGATGACAACAACCAAAGTAAAGCTAGATGCATAAATTGTTTCTAGTTAGATCCTACATACCTTTTTATTGTTGATCTGACTATTAGCCATGAATCTTTCTATAAATTCTTTTTGTTATAAATGTATTTAAATCCTTTTTTTTAAAAAAAATGTATAATCAACTCAGATAGATACATCATGCATGGCTATCTGAAAATTGAATTTTGGGAATTTTAAAAGCCGAAGCTAATAACAAAGCCATAGTTGACGACGTGGTTTCGAGATTTTCTTGATAAACAAAAAAGGCGTTTAAAGAGATAGGCAGATAATTTGAACATAGAGGCTATCTAGGAACTGTACCCTCAACTCAACCATCGATCAGTCATGGCCAAGACAAGGCGCAGCAACGCTACATCTCGATCTGATCGACGATGAGCATCTGACCCCAGGACGGCATGCAAGTGAAGTGAGAAGAGCAAGCGGAAGAGGCGCGAAAAGAAGGAACTGAACAACCGTCCTCCTCTGCCAAACCGGCGGCTGCAA
Source organism: Raddia distichophylla (assembly GCA_005191435.1). Lineage (NCBI taxonomy): Eukaryota > Viridiplantae > Streptophyta > Magnoliopsida > Poales > Poaceae > Raddia > Raddia distichophylla. The sequence continues at coordinate 1,606,358 of SPJY01013647.1, forward strand.
GCAACCCCTCGCCCGCACGCACAAGGAACCCACCCGCCCGCACAAAATTATTAAAAATAATTAAAAATAGTTTTAAAATCTTCGAAAGGACTTCTAAAAGTCACAAAAAAATCCATTACAAATTATCACAGCGTGTAGGCTATATAAAAATAACAAAATTTGCTACAGTATTACGCAACGGTACGTTACGCTGAATAGAACAAGGCCTATAGCCTCAAAGTCGTTCCTCAAGAATTTAAGAGATTTCTTAATTTTTTAAAGTACCAAATGGAATCAAAATGTTTCCACTCTTTAAAACTCTTCGCGTTTACAATATATAGTACATTGCTAGAGAAAGATCAAGTTTTTTTTTTTGAAAACCCAAGTGTAGATGCACTATAATTATGTTCATTTCTTGTGTCAGAGCCATAAAAACTAGAATTGATTTAGGGCATAAATGCTCCGCAACACTAATATAATTGCATTATCCGGTTAAACTTTCTTGGACTGTTTTGAATAGTGGTTTATAAAGTCCGAAGCTTGATTTGAAGATGTTTATCTTGTAACTTCAAGATCCGCTCAAACTGGAGTTGACTGTTTTGAATAGTGGTTTATAAAATCCGAAGCTTGATTTGAAGATGTTTATATCGTAATTTCAAAATTTTCGAGAAACAACATCAAAAGGTCAAAGCATTAAAAAATAACTAAGGTGCTATTCTTTTGAGCTGATCTGAACGGCTGAAATGACGGAATTTCGAGAGCTTGTCGAGGTAGTCTCAAGATTCAGATCCATTTCGTTTAACTTGCTTTTTAAAGCGTTAGAACCCACCTTTAAAACAACGAAAAATAGACAAAAAAACTCAAAGCATAAGTTTTTTCAAAACGTAGATAAGTTGTTAAGCTGATAAGTTGAAATGAATTAGACCTAAATATAAAGGAAAATACTTTGAGCAACTCCTGGACGCAGGAGTAATTCTAAAATCATCATGCCATTTAAACTAGCCATCCCTTTCGCAAATGACTTTGGTCAACTTAGCATTATACAATTCAAATGATAATAAGAGCATCTCCAATGGCGCTAGCTATAAGAAAATGATATGGCACTAAGAGATAGCATATAGACAATATCACCAATGGTGTTAGCTATAGCGTTGTCTCTAGAATTAATTTAAGTCCATATGTAATAGTGTGTGTCCACCTTATAATCCGCTAGAGATTATCTCTTGGTTAAGAGCTAGTCTCTATCTTTCTTCTCTCCTTCTCTCCTCCACATAAGCAAAAAACTAATGTAGAGTCATTATACGCCTTGTTTGCTTCGGCTGCGCGTCGCGTCGCGTTGCGTTCGCCCGCGCGCGCGCGCCGCGCGTTCAAACCACGCGAACGCGACGCAATGCAACGACGTCGAACGCTGAAACAAACACGCTCATAATCCGCTGATATGACTTCATAGGAGATCCGTAAGGTAAGGTCTAAATTCTAAAAACGTAAAATGACCACTCAGCTAGTCAGCTGATCAGCTCAACCCAGCTCGGCCTACTTTCATAACCACACCGCCACGCGCGAAACCCAACCTCGGCAAACCATTTCCCCTTCCACGCCACTTCAGTCTTCTCTCCGCTCCACTTCCCCAAGATTCCGACTTGCCAGGAGCCCACCGCCCGGGAGCGAGCCATGCCAGCGGCGGTCGCCTGCTCGGTCAAATGCCGCCCCGCCCACCGCCTCGCGCCGCCGCAGCCGCCGCCGGCGTTGGACCTCCTGGCCGGCGCCCCGGCGGCTGGCGAGCTGCGGCCGGCGCGGTGCTGGAGCCCACCGTCCCTGTCCTTCGCGCGGGCCGCGAACCCCGCGGAGCCCCGAGCGCCGCGCCGGGGCCACACGTCGCCCGCCAGGCGGGCCCCCGCCGGCGCCGCCGTTGTGGGCGAGGAAGGCGGCCGGGGCGGGCCCCCTTCTGCCGCCGCGGCCGTCCCGCTCGCCGGCGCGCGATCGCGGCACGCCATCTTCCGCGACGAGCTCGTGGGGAGGGCCTTCTCCGCTGCCGAGGCGGCTCACCGCGGCCAGGTGCTCGAGCATGCCCCTCCCTCACCTTAGGGCCCGCGCATATTTTGGATTTGGTGTGGATTGTGGTTTGGTGAGCCTTCGAAGTGATCGAGCAGCGTCTCTTGGATGGGCGTTTACTTGCAGCACTGCGTGGAGACGGCGGAACTGCTCGCGGAGCTCGGCGCCGGCCCTGCGGTTGTCGCTGCCGGGCTGCTGCACGACGCAGGCATGGACTATGGTTCCATCTCCGATCAATTTGGTGCTGGCATCGCCGACCTTGTTAAGGGGGTAATGATTCGTATAACTTTGGCCACTAATTACTGTGATTTGGATGTGATAATCACGCTCACTATTGGCTGTCTATTTTTAGAACTATCTTCTCTGGTTAAACTTACTTACATGTATTATTTTCTTGATTGTACCAAAGCGAGGCATAATTGTTGCCACACTGTTATTCCACCATAATAACAACTAGCGAATCATGATTTCTTCCTTGGAAGACTATTCATATTGATATTAGCATATCTGGATAAGTTGCCCTGCAGCTGAGTATAATCTAATGAGCTTAAGTGCAAGACCAAATCGCCATAGTTCTATGAAGAGATCTTTGCGTGGAGCCATGGACCCATATTTTAGTTGGTTATTTCCTGGTCTTGTCGTTATTTAGAAAGTGGATACTGCTAGATTTCTGACTGCCCTCGCAAAAATGAAAAAAAAGGGAAAAAAAAGAAAGGTTTGTGATTGTGACTGATGGAACTTGTGGAAAGTTACTTTGTTTACATGGATTCTAGAACTGATTTTTCTTATGCCTAACAATAGTAGGTTTTGAGTTAATATCACCTCTATTATATTAGGCAGCAGGCACCTCCTAGGATTGACTTTTATGCTTTAGTATTGTACAATCTGCTTCTGGTCGGTTATCAGATCTGATCAGCATGGTGTTTTTTGGTGCCTTTTATTTTCTTCCTTTTCACTTTTTCCTTTTTTGTGAATGGGCTGTTTAGCTGATGATGTTAGTACATTGGTCTTATTTATCAGAGAATCCATTGTTTGTTCTGCTATATGATACTGCCTTATTGGTCATCTGAAGTCAATGTTTACACCTGCTATATGCTGAGGATACTTGGTTTGAGGACATTGTGAATTGACTAAGTCATTTGAATTTTTTTTAGCAGTAAAGCAACTAAATTTCAGTTATGGTGGCTTCTCTATAGGTTTCAAATCTAAGTCATTTGAGAAAATTGGCCCATAGGAATAATACAGCCAGCGGAATTGATGATGCTGACAGACTGCGAACCACGTTCCTTCCAATGGAAGATGCGAGAGCAGTGCTCATCAAACTTGCCGACAGACTACACAACATGAGGCCATTGGATTCATTGCCCAAGATCAAACAACAGAGTTTTTCGAAGGAAACACTGGAGATAATTGCTCCCTTGGCAAATCAGTTGGGTATATTGAATTGGAAGGAACAGCTTGAAAATCTGTGCTTCAAGTATCTTTACCCAGAGCAATATGAGGAGCTGTCATCCAATCTTCTTAAATTCTATAATAGAGATATGATTGCAGCTTCAATAAGGCGACTGGAACATGCCCTTCAGGTGAGAGAACTATCGTATCATGCCATATCGGGAAGGCACAAGAGCATCTACAGCATCTACAGCAAGATGGCAAGGTAATTTTTGTGTATCATGCTGTTTCTTGTTGTAGTTATTACTAGAAATAATCAACTAACTGTACAGTACTCCAATTCAACTAAGTCCTGCAAACATAAAGAAAGCTTGTTAGCCTGAACATATACATCACTAAGTATGCTTACGTGATTCCATTTTATTATAGGAAGAAACTGGCCATGGATGAAATCTATGATATACACGGGTTGCGTGTGATACTTGGGAACAGTGCTGATTGTTTCACCACATTAGAAGTTGTCCATCACTTATGGCCTGGAATTCCTGGAAAGTTCAAAGATTATATCAGCAGCCCCAAATCCAATGGGTACAACTATGCAAAACTTTGTTACAATGCATAAATTAAGTTACCGGGCTAACGTAATGTTACTTAACTTGTAGGTATCAATCCCTGCACACGGTTGTTCTGAGTGAAGAAACACTCCCATTAGAGATCCAAATTCGTACCAGGGATATGCATTTGCAGGCAGAGTTTGGAACTGCTGCACATTGGAGATACAAGGAAAGCGTTCGGAATTGCTCTTCATCTGTTCCTGAAATGGTTGAATGGGTTAGATGGGTTGTTACATGGAAGTGTGCAACTTTGCACACAGAGCGCCCTTCCTCTGCTGCGCTTGGTGCTTCAACAAGGGCAACATGCAGGCCCCCTTCTCACTCTGATAACTGCCCCTTCTCCTATTCGAAACTATGTGACCACAGTGGACCAGTCTTAGTAATACTACTAGAGAACGAAAAGGTATATTTTTTTTACACTTGTGCTTTCTTTCTTTCTTTTTTTTTGGGAGACAACTTGTGCTTTCTGATTAACTGCAAACTTCCAATATGTTAGCAAGAAAACTAAATTTCTTATCTTGTTTTCAGATGTCAGTGCAAGAACTCCCGCAAAATTCAACAATACTGGACTTATTGAAGAGGGCGTCTAGCTATGACTTGCAATTGAGATTGAGGCTGAACTGCCACGTTGTGCACAACTTGAACCAAGAGTTGAAAATGGGTGACGTGCTCGAACTGATTCCTTCAACTCCATGCATCTCTGGAGGCTATACGAGGGAGTTCCACCAGATGTGTGATCACCGTCTCAGAGTTCCGCAGTCTTGAGTCTTGACAACCCTAGAATAGTAAATCATGTAAATATACATGACAACCCATCTAAATTATATGAAGTTTAGGTTCCCCTTATGCTGGCATGATAGGTAGAAATAATCATCAAGGAGGATTCAGAGCGTCTCTTTGTAACAAAATGCATAGCATCTGTACATTTGTTGATATGTTTGTATGTGAATGTGTACTAGTGTACGTGATGCAGAGTTAGCAGCTCAGGGAATATTCTTAATAGGAGACAAATGTATTAATTAAGAGCAACTCCAGCAGCTCCTCTATATTTTCCCTCTAAAACACTATTAGCGTCCCTTCTATCCATCCCTCTAAAATTCCTTCATAAATTACACTACCCTCTAAAAGATTCCTTCCCTCCAGCAGCCCCTCTATATCTGCTATAGTATTTCCCAGGAGCGGTTGGAGTTGCTCTAATGCCCCCTTTCTGAGAAATACTCAAGAAAAAAACATGATTATGATAACTGTTTGTCCTCTTTAGTAGTTCAATGGCTGTGTACTGTGATATACCTGGTGTATAAAGCATTGGTTCTGGCCGAAAAACTGTGATATACCTCACTGTATAAAACTTGTGCAATGGTTCCGGCCAAAAAAAATGGAAAAAGAAATGCGACGCCGGAATTTTAGAACAGTGAGGATTCTTTGGAGTGTAGCGTCTCACAGTACCAGATTATAGTCAATTACGTATAGTTCTCCGAAATTATGAACATTCAAGGGCAAGGGAACCTCACTGTGCGTTCAGGGGAATGTGCCTAAACCCGTAATAAATTAGTTCTCACTTGTACCGCGCGTTCGGGGGAATGCGCCTAAAACCTCCCCCCTAATTTTTAACTTGTAACTTTCCTACTGAATTAATACAAGGCAGTTTTCTTGCCTGTTCCTCAAAAAAAAAAAAAAAAGGAACCTCACTGCTTACGCGCTCTGTTAAGCATATAAAAAAGGAAAAAGGAAAAAAGAAATGCGACGCCTGAGAGATTCGAACTCTCGCGGGGAAACCCCATGTACTTAGCAGGCACACGCCTTAACCACTCGGCCAAAGCGTCGCGTATGTTCCAAATTCGATCTTTTTTGTTTTTGTAAAGTCCGAAGCAGCCGCCGTTTCCTTCGCTTCTCCCCCACCCCCCGCCGCCGGTATCCCCGTCCTCTCCACCTCGTCAATCATTCTCTGCATCAAGACCTAGCCCTCCTCTCTCCAGACAGATCAAATTCTACCCCCAATTCCCGATTCTGAGGTTGCCGTGTGAATCAGTAGATCTGGAGCCTGAGGAGTTCGATCCGTGCAGTATATGCTTAGGTCGAGCCAATGTTCATGCGAATCTGTATGGAATTCTGTTACCGAGTTGCTAGGAGTCTAGGACACATACACCACTGACTCACTGAGTGCTGCGTGGTGGAGTCTGTGGGATGTGGACTGTGCATAGCAACCCAGTCAAACCACGCTGATCACTTGCTCTGCTACGTGAAGAAGTGAAGCGAGTGCTAGGCAAGGCAGGAATAGTTTATGCCAAGAGATGCATGTATGCTACGTTTGATCTTGCTGATTGAGACCTTAATTTTGTTTCTTGTAACCTTGGCTAATCTGCATGTTCCCATGGAGTCAGCATCATGTAGCATGTAGCTCACATTGGAGTTAGGCCCCTTCAATTCGTCTATGCGTGTCAACATCCACACGCCTTGTCACATAGTCTACGTCTCCCATCATCCCAAATCTCCACTAGCTCCATCAGGCTTCTCATCTGCATCCACCCCTCCCCTCCTCTCCCTATATATAGACCACCATATAACACCTTGTTCACCACATCATTCACAATTGGCCATCAAGTTTTTACAGCCCTTGGTTTCACCTACCTAGTTTAGCTGCAAACTCCTACGCAGCACCGACATAACAGTAGCAATGGCGGTCTCGACAAGGAAGGAGGGCGCCATGGTTGCCACTGCGGCTTATTGCATCCCTGCAACCGACAATGGCAGGAGGATTCCGAAAGGCTACGTCCCGATGGTGCTCGTCGGTGACGATGGGGACAGTGAGGAGAGGGTCCTGGTGCACGTCGGGGTACTGAAGGAGGCGTGCATGGTGGCATTGCTCGAGATCGATGGCCGCGCAGCAGTTTGGGTATGGGCAGCAGGGAGCCTTGAGGATCCCCTGTGCCGCACGTCGGTTCAGGCAAATAATCAGCACGATGTGTAGAGCCAAATAGGCGGAGCACATGTCAAGGATTAGGAATCTGATGCCGCTTGTTTTTACAGTGCATTTGTTTAGTATTTTTTATTTACATTTTGTCATTTTATTTGACCTCCTTATTGTTCACTCCTTAATTTGTATCATATTTTATATTTTTTCCCATCACATCGCTGCACTAATGACATTTTTGCATCTTCGTCGCCAAGCGGTTGTATATCCATCAGCCTGTTTGGAATTATATGCGATTTACAAATGATTTTCTGTGTTTTTGGTTTTGATTCAACAGTGCAACAAGCCAATAACAGTTTATGATGTAGTAGTATCTTTAAAGTGGTGTTATTAACTTATTGTTTGCTTGCTCATTGAATAGTTGGTGCTGAATTTCTGCCTAAACCCTGAGTTAAGGGACCTTCTTGCTTGCTTGTTAATTGAAGCCCTAGTTGGAGCTAAATTTCTGTCTAAAATCTATAGTTGAAGTTAGATTTGCTTACTTTTGGTTAATATTAAGATAGCAGCCGATTCTAATGATTAATTTAATTGTACATATTATGGCCATCTCTTAAAATTGATCGTGATTTCCTATTTTTGTCTCAATATATGTTCCAGTAATTCTGCTCTTTCCCCTCTCTTACTCTGGGCCGGCCACCTCGGCTGGCCTTGGATTATTTCTATGATTAAACTCTTCTACATATCAATGAATGAACGGTCTCACTGTTCCTTCAAAAATATATATATATGGTTTCAGTGTAGAATGCTATATGTCCATGACTACCGATTCAGTATCTATATACCTCATATTTCAGAGCAGAGCTAAAGTTAGATTATTCTTACCATGCTAGTGCAAGAAACTGTTTGATCATGATATATGCCGTGTGCATGACTTGGTTCTTGAGAAGTAAAAATTAAAACTCCTTTTCTTTTCAGATGCCAGAGCGAAAAAGCACTATCAATTTTTGATGAAGTGGACCTAATGGAGTGATCTTCTATATTCAGAATGCAACTGAGGCAGAGACTGAAGTACGATGTCTGCAACTTGAACCATAAATGTGTCATTTGGTTGACCTAATTCCATCTTCAACTCCAACTAAATCTATATATTATGTAGTTTGACAATTGTTTAATTATCGTGTCGCAGTTTCACAGCGTAGATAACCGTGGTATAGAAAGTAATGTAAATTATTTGAAATGTCATGAACAAACGGTTTCTTGTTTACATTATTAAATCTACGCTTGACCCGCTGGGTCGTGTTTTTTAACCTCAAACCTCAAATACCCAAACTTTTGCTTCGGTTTGTCTGTAACAAATACCTGTTTTCTCCCACATCGAGTAAAGCAAACAATGGTAGTAGGTTACATGTGAAGTTGTAAATACACAATATGTATTTCTTGTTTTTTCTTCAACATAGTGTTACCACCCCACTTTCATTCATCGAACAAAAGAAACAGTTACATCTTACTTTTTTTTTATCAGCGATCTCGCTGACGACTTGTTACATCTATACTTTTATTTACAATCCCTCTTAAACTCACCACGCCCTCGCATGTGATTCTTCTCACCCTTCTTTTTCTTCTCCGGCTTCACTTTGGCTTCATGCGGCATCCTCTCGCATGTGGTTTTTCTTCGTCTCTCCTTCTTCTTCTGCTTTACTTTGGGTCCGTGCGGCATCCTCTCGCATGTGATCTTCGTCTCTCCTCCTCCTCCTTCTGCTTCACTTTGGGTTTGTGCGGCATCTCCTCGCACGTGAACTTCTTCTCTTGTACCACTTCAGATTTTTGCTCGTGGTTCCGCTGCTGCTGTCGCCTTGCAATTATATCTTCGTGAGAAAGTGAGACACCTCGATTCGATCCTCGAACCTGGGTGGGCAGCGCCTGCAACAAGGCGCTCACCAACCAAGCACAACTCGATTCTCTATTTGTATTTTGTGTTATAAGTTTTAACTCGTTAAGTGCTCAAAATATTATTACAGTATTCTTAGGGCATGCCCAATACAACCCTTTTTCTATCCCTATTTGACACTTAAATTACTGTATTAGTAGGTAGAGAATAAAATATAAGAGAGGAACATATAGAGAGATAGGGTAATAATTGAAAAGTGGATGAATAGGGATGAGATATGGAAAGTTTAAGGATTGTATTGGGCATGCACTTATGGTTTAAGAAGACAATAGTGCTAGGCGGAGACAACCGATTAGAGATTGACTGGGGAATATTGGGGATCAAAATCCGGACTTTTTAGAGCAGTGAGGACTCTTTGGAGTGTAGCTTCTCCAAGTACCTGATTACAGATTTACAGTTAACTTTAGTAAATGCGTTACGTAGTACGTATATTTGTCCGAAATTATGAACATTCAAGTGCACGAGAACCTTACTGCTTACGCGCGCTGTTAAGCAGGAAAAAAATGAAAAAAGTATATTTGTCCGAAATTATGAACATTCAAGTGCAAGGAAACCTCACTGCTTACGCGCGCTGTTAAGCATAAAAGAAAAGGAAAAAGGAAAAAAGAATTGCGACGCCTGAGAGATTCGAACTCTCGCGGGGAAACCCCATGTACTTAGCAGGCACACGCCTTAACCACTCGGCCAAAGCGTCGCTTGGTGCCTTGCTCTTTGCACGTACTTAGAAATTCTGTAAAAGTTATACTCGCTGGGCAGTTAAGTTTTAAGTTTTTAACCTCAAACCCGAATCATCACTCCCGCGAAGAGTCACTGCCAGTCTCTTTGCTGGCCTTGCCCTAATGGACCCCGCGGCCTCTCCGAAGTCCCCTCCTCCGGCGGCGGCCGCCGGCGACGAGCCGCGGGACGCGCGGGTGGTTCGAGAGATCCTGCGCTCGGTGGGGCTCCGGGAGGGGGACTACGAGGAGGCGGTGGTGCACAAGCTCCTGATCCTCGCCTACCGCTACGCCGGCGACGTGCTCGGCGAGGCGAAGGCCTACGCCGACCACGCCGGCAGGGAGTCGCTCCAGGCCGACGACGTTCGCCTCGCCATCCAGGCCAAGTCCATGTTCTCCACCTCGCCGCCGCGCCGCGAGGTAGCCCTACTCCCTTGCCCCCCGCCCCCTTTGAAGAATTGCTGTTGATTTCAATGGTTTCTGAGCACGCATAATTTCTGCCTGTTGCTGATCGCTCGGTGACATTTTTCCTTGGGGCTGGATATGCCTGGATCTCTTCTTTTCGTGCCCAATCAAATCATGTTTTTTTAATCAGATTTGAACCTTGATTTTTTTAATGCAAATTTGAACCATGTTGATCAAGGGCAATGCGTTTCATTTCTTCGGGAGATTCCTATCGAATTCATAACCTTTGTGTCTGCATCATGGTTTGCGTGCAACTTGTGCTTGCGCCATCGCCTTCTCTTTCGTCATGTTTGTTTTACCATGATGCTAGCTCGCTGTCTTCACCCTTGATCGCGCCCACTTCCCCCCGTTGGCCGCTTCTTCTCCGGTGTACTCGTTTTTGTCTTTTTTTACAATACTAGAGACGTCTGTAGCCCGCGTCATAATAAAAGCTTTGGTTTTTTCAGTCTATTCTTATAGCTTATTTGTGTGTCTTCGTTTTCAAAATATAAACCTATTTTTAGACCTCGTTCTTTTTAGCGTATTGTTTCGTTGGCGTATTCCTGTAGCAAATTTGAAATTCTTTAAAAAGAGGTCTAAAGATTTTTTTTAAAAAAATAAAAATAGGTTTATAATATTTGGAATGACTATTAAAATCCATGAAAAATCATTACAAATTATCACAACATATAGACTATATTAACAAAACTTGATACAGTAATACGCAACGGTATGTAACGCTAAAAAGAACGAGGCCTCTTAGTCTATTTAATTTTAATTTTTAAGGTGTGTCTCGCAACTCTAAGAGAAATCTCAATAGACCTCTGCACCTCCCTCGAAAACACTATTTATAGAGACACTATTTACAGAGACATAAATAGTGTTTTAAAAGGGAGTATATAGAGGTTGTCAGGGATGCTCTAATATGGGGGAGAACTCGTTTCAACAGTCGCATCGTTCTTACTGTGGAAGATGCACACGCAAGCATCAATTAGTTGACGGGGGCTAACCCTTTAACTGGCCATGTATGTTCTTTCAAGAAAAAAAAAATTAAAAAAAGAAAAAGAAAAAAGATTCATTCGTATTGAAATCCTTTTACAACAAAATTCATGGCCAATAATCAGATAAAGAAAACTTGTACAACCTAACTAAGAAACCTTCTATGCATCTAGCTTCACTCCGGTTGCCGCCATCATCGAGTCCAAAGATTATCGCCATCCACATCGCTGCCAACTTCATCTCCTCCAGCCACAAGGGAGACAAAATTAAAGATCAATATCAATAATAGGCTCGAAAGCTTGTATACCCGTCATGACTGCAATTAAGAAAGACAAATCCAAGGACGTACGTTACCAAACACCGTCGTCGTTGTCATTGACACCGCTAGCATGTGAGGTGTGGGGCCTCAATTTTACTTACCTTTGAAGCTCACCTGTGAAACTGCACTAGTCCCTGAATCAGTACTTTAGTGCCTCACATTACATAGTCGGATCAACAACAGGCACACGGAAGCATGATTGATTGATTTACATGATTGAAAGTATGCCTGAAGATTGTTTTAGATTTCATTGTGACCTGCTTGGCCAAATTATTGCATTACCAAAAGTATCAAAAGTATACTTTTGAAACGAAAACATTTTTAATCAAAAGATGGATCTCTCGGCTCTGCATTTTGTGCAAGCGATTGGAGGGCTCCCTAATGTCATCGTGTTGAGAATCACCTTCCTCGTGACAAGCATAAGGATCCTTTTGTAGCTCATTGCCTAGAAAGTTGAGTGTGTGCGAGGGTAAATGCGCAATCGAAACACACTTGCGAGGTAACACCCACCTAACGCACTTTAATGATAAAGACTTTATGGTGGGGTTAAGGTTTATTTTATTTGCTAAAAGCTAGTTTTGAAATAGGGTAATAGCTAGAAATCCTATACTTAGCCATCTTTTAGAATGGACATATCCAAAAAGATGTTGAATGTAAATTCAATGATTCTAGGGTTTCAAAGTCTAGACCACCGGATACAATCAACACAGCACGACCATCCTACCAGCTAGGCCTTCCATCCCCACACCACACCATCCTTTAAGGGGTTTGACACTCCCATTGCCGATCATCACACACAGGTTGTCAACCTGGTGAGAGAATGACCTAGATCACCTTTAGTGATTATGCTAGGCCGCATGTTCCTTGGTAGGGGTTGCCAAGGAGGTGTCCCTCGGAGATCACCCGCAAGCTAGTCCCACACTCGCGCTACCGTGCAATGGCCACGCGTTGTGGCACCATCTCTCGGATGACAACGCCAGACCGCTACGCAGGATGCTCTGCGCTCCTAATGGGTGATCATTCTTGACATCCCCCAACACTCTTTCATTACCAAAACGTCCAGCCACTTTTGCTGCACCTGCGCGATTTTGAATCGCAAGGTCGTGATTAATCACAGCATGTTTGCAGACGACACCAACATGATATCGGTCCTTTCTTCCCACTCCTCCAACCAAGACCAAGACCAGACAGCATGGTATACCAGCTTTGAACCAAAACCAACACTACCAAACCATAACCACATTCTAAGTTCAATTAATTATTTAGGGAGAATATGTCATCTAATGAGTCGCTTTGATTGCCTTGCTAAAATCATATCTATGACCTAAGCAAGTCTTAGCAATTTTACCTAAGACCGCAAGGTGTTAAATTCAAGTTGTTTAGCGGGGCTAGCAAAGGATCATGATTAACAATACAATCACGTAGGAAAGGTAAATAATCAATAACATGGAATGCTATAACATGATTATCAAGGTGAACATTTCAAATTAGAGAGCATGCAATTTAATAAGGAATACAACATAGCATTTGGAAACTGAGTATAGAAGTATGAGCTAAAGTGTTAACTCATCTTGACCCTCTATTGGTAGCTCCTCACTGTCATCTTGGAATGCTCCCTCTAGTTCGTCTACGTCTATGATCAAGTAACAAGACCCATAAGATCAATATGCATTTTAAAAGATAATGCATGCATATGTAAGCGTGCTATATTAAGTTGCTATGATCGCGATTATGAATATGGCAATGCATGGATAATGCACCTCCCTTTAGCTTAGGCATCAAATGGGTATATGGCAGTGCCCTTGACTATACATTGGGCCTATCAAGCTTAAGGTGGTGGTTTTTATTTTCCTATGCCAATGATTATTTTTAAAAAGGGTTAGATATTCATCTAATTGAGCTAGCCAGATTAGTTCTACAAGAAAATGTACAGAACTTGTATGATGCTATATTTTCCTAGGTTCCACTTTCAACCTAGTATTTACTGCAATTTTCTCGAAGTCTATTGGAGATTTTCTCTACTTTAGATAATTTGGGATGATTTTCTGGTATTTAATATTGAGAAAAGGTTGGAAATCCTCTAGATACATGTTATGTTTCTACTTTTTCATGTGGCACAATATGTAGTTGAAGCAAGCTCACATTAATGAAACCCTATAAATAAGAAGACGGCCCTTGGGAGAGAGATAGAAGATTTTAAGAAATTTAAAAATGAATACTGGGCGATCAACCAATTGTAATTCTCCCTGCCAACATCCGGTCGATCTCTCTTCATCTGTTTGTAATGAAAACATCCATGCGTTGTGTCCTTGGTAAGCACAATGAAAGGGTTAAAAGGAAAGAGCCATTTGCTATACTTAGCAAAAAGTTCATTGATTATCAGGCAAGGTATATGGTTAACCTATATAATATTAATTAAAAGTTTTCATATACATTGACCTCAAATAAATGGCGACAAAGTCTCATATTGTGTTTTTAGCTATGTGGAACACACACATAAGGTGATCACATGTCAACTTGATCATAGGAACAACATACAAAATTAAACGTCCAATTTATATTCCTCAAATTATCTTTAGTGAAAATGGTTTCATTTATAGGAAATTTATTTTATAAAGGTGATCAAAATATCTAAAAGTGCATACTAGGACTAATCTCATGTCTACTTAAATGTTTATACTTGATTTAACAATAAACATCTCACACTCCTAAAACAATCCCAATGCAATGATATTGGGTGTGTCTACAACTGATAATTAGGAAGGATAATTGATGTGAAGGGTAATTAATGTACATGAAGGACACAATAATTTCACATGTAAGAAGTGGTTTCAATGCTAGAAACGAGTGCAAAGAAATGACAAATTATTGCACTTAGAGTGATATGACATTTCTATATTTTCTCGATTGGACTTATTGTGCATGTGTCATTTATTTCCACTTGTGTATGTGTATTTTTATGCCAAATTGATCCCTGTTTAGTAGAGCACAAGCAACAATAATTACTTTTGTAGGGGGTCAATGTAATACTCCCTCCGTTCCAAAATATGAGGCATATTTTGACTCCATAAAAGTCTTTAAAGGTAGAGTTTGACCGTTAGATTCCTCTATTATATATTATGAATTGTTACAATATAATATTATATCAAAAAACACTTTGAAACACGAACAATTTGGTACAACTTTGGTATACTAACGATGCATATTATTTGATTTATTTATGGTCAAAATTTGGTACACGGAGGGAGTATGTAGTAACAATACACAAGTAAGATTGTATGTAAAATTACACTCACCCCATGGAAATTGGTATAGAAATCGTGCATTGGGAGTGCCCTTGCTCTTCCATGTCTAAAGAAATAGATCTTGATCATCCACAAAAGGAAGTTCATTTGATGTCTCCTTAAGATCACCCGAGTTAATTCACATTTTGGTCCATCCAACATTAAAAGACAAATTCTACCATTTTTCTTTATCCTTCCAAATATAGATATCTTATTCAGTACAAATATTATAAAATTCTAGGAAACTAATTTTAAGAGATTTATCCAATTCTAAATATCCTCATAAAAACACAACGATCTTCTCATTGTTTAATTTTTAATAGGTTGGACGGCTAAGAAGAAAATCCTTAAGCACATTTCCCATATTCAATTTTTAATAGGTTGGACCAATAGGAAGAAACTCCTTAAGCACATTTTTCAGGCACTCACTTTGCTTAAGCAATCTTCTGCTATATGCCTTCACTGTGGTATAGCTTTCACTACTTTCTACCAGGGAGGTATTAATTTTAAAATTCAACCATTTTGATATTTATGTACTTACAAATAACTTACTACTTTATCATATGATATTTATTTTTAGTACCATGATAAAAGAATATCCTAACTTTGTGCATCCCTATAATCATTGTTTGGGTAAATGAATCATGGTTTACAATAGTTGGGACACTAGTCATCCATAAGCTAATTGAAATTAATCTCCCTCTGAAGAAATGAAATATTTTTTCGAGCTATCCCATATCTTAATAACTTCTTAAATAGTATTTTCATGATCACTCATCTAATATTTTAACAAATCAGAATACATTTTAGCTAAATCATTATCTCCATTCATAATTAATATTTTACTCTCTAGAAAAATGATCTTTCAACAAAATATCATCTCATACAGGTATACCATTCTTTACTCCTTCTATATCACATTGTAAGCATAAATGATACATTTTGCATATCGCAATATAATGTCACCATGATTTTGAAGCGACTAATTGTTTCACTCACTGTACTATTTTTTGAGCTTCATAAATTGTTTTAGGTAGAACATGAGTTACCGAGTTATAAAGAAAGGGGGTTGTGATCTTGTGGCCTTACTACTTTGTTCTATTGAATATTAATTGTCAATATCCAGAGTTTAAAAATAAAATAAGAAACTTAAATCAATTTTATATACAACTCCATTAAAGTCTAGCTTCATAACAACACCAAGTGTTTTTCCAATTTAAATATCTTATGTAAAAATAAAAACTATATGTAATATTTCTTTCCTTAGCGAAAGTATTTTTTAAAAAAATTTACTCATAGTTATGTTGGCAAAGTAGAAGTCCTAAAGTAATCCTTAGCTATAATCTTATAAAAGCACTTCCAATAACGTCTCAATTAAACCTCTCAACATCTAAATATTTTGGCAGCAAAGTAATAACACCGTAATTCGATCTACTCACATCTAGGTTACTGATAATGGAAAGCATCAAGCATCCTTATCAAATGCTCCTTAATTATCTCCTAACAAAGATGTCAGATTAGAGGGTGTTCTTTACAACTTATTTACTTATGTCATACCTAAAACTCCTAGAGATTTCAAGGTGTAAACAAAAGGAGCTAAAAAAAGCATTTGCATTTTTAAAATGAAGTTAAGCTGCACATACACTATAAGCCCAAAAGGATGTAACAACAAAATCATTATCAACTTAATTCATAATTTTCATCTTTAGTTCACACATCTAAATCCAAAAAAAAGGTTAATTTGAATAGCATAAGCAAACAATTGTTTGTAGTAATATGTGGCATACTTCAACTTTTGGTGTGATTTGATGACACCTTACTTTGAATAGGTTATGCTTGACATGGCACGTAGGTGTAATGAAATCCCTCTGCCGAAGTCTGCTCCGCCCCAAGGACCAATCTCTCCTTTTTCTTATCAAGACATGATGTCGAAGCAAAATTATCATCCAGTAAGCCAAGTGAAGCCAACACTTGATCAGGTTGAGGAAACTGAGGATGAAAATGATAAAGATTTTAGTTCCCAGATTGCTTCTCCTAATTCTAGCAATGAACAAGGAAGTGGCAGTAGGAGCAATGTGCCTTCTAAGAGCGTGTCTTCCCAACTCAACGCTTTGGCTTCTACAGCGGCAAAACTACACAGATGAACAATTAAGCATGCAAAATTTTGAATCTTTTATCGTGTACCAGATTAGTTGATCATAGTCATAATCTAAACATTCGGATTTTTGAGTCAATAGCTTACTAGCTAGTTATAGCAAGCTATAACTTCTATGAACAAGGATATGGAAATTAAAACATTCCTTAAAAGATTTGGAATTTGGAGAGGTGTTGATCCCACTTCTCCACTAATTTTGGATGGTAAGAAACTCTTTTTTTTGGACAAGAAAGGAATGCAATTGTAAGATTATTGAGGATAGAAGTTGAATTCGAAGGGACGAGTTTAAGACATGAATCCAATGAATTAGGAGTCAAGAGAAAGTATAAGTAACATTGTGGATATGCATAGATGTGTCAAAAAACAATTGAACAATTTCATTTGTTCCTTTCTCTATCTATGACATCCATCTTAGCATGCAAGTTTTTTAACTTTCCGGATGGCAAATTTGGGTATTCATAGTAGGTTGCGAAAAAAACTTGAGCCAGTGAATTGTCGACAGTTCAGAAAGAGCTCCCATTGAGTTTACCTTTTGATCTACTAATCAAGCAACCCCTTTGAGGGAGAAGGATTCCACAATGGTTGAGAACTCGCAAGGGAGAAGACTATTGTTTTATCTAGATTCGGGTCTTCCTAAGAAGAATAATAATCACTCTGATATATTGTTGGTGTGAGAAAATTATCACCAGACTGTAAACTCAATCCTTTGTTTGCAGAACGGAGAGGGGAGGATATATATAGACAATAGATACAATAATTAGATGAGGTTTTATTGTCTCCAACGGGGTTCTACAAATCCACCCTTGACAGCACCACCGTGCGAGCCATTTTGATCTTGTTCGGGCCGTGCCGGGCCGACCCAAGATATGGCAGTCCCATTGGGCCATGTCAGCCCATATGTACTAAATGGGTTTCTACAATCCACCCTTGACAGCACCACCGTGCGAGCCATTTTGATCTTGTTCGGGCTGTGCCGGGCCAGCCCAAGACACGACAGGCCCACTGGGCCATGTTAGCCCATCTGTACTAAATGGAGAAATTATGAGGCAAAAATGTTGGCACTAGACTTTGAACTTGGTTCCTCTTTGCTTCCAAAGCTCTATTGCCACACCTAATAATAGCCACAAGGACATGGTTTCTTTTGTGATAGTAGTGTCATATTACACACACACACAAATAATCGTGCCGAGGTCCCAGTCTAGTGTGCCTGGCCTTCGACCCAGGCACGACACGCCTGGACGAGCTGTGTCGGCCTGGGTCAGATGTTGACGGGGCCGGATCGTGCTTTATGCCAGTCAAAATACCAGGCCTCGTGCCGACCTATTTAGCCCGGCCCTTTTGGTGCTCTATGAGGCAGGGACATGATTGTTCAGGCGGATGCATGACGGTCACCGAGCATCCAGCAGCATGCGGTCTACGTATTATTCTTTTTGGCCGAATTAATGACCGCGTCCTAATGATCCTCCGACATGGCTACATGAACCACCTGAGATTAACTCGTTTTCTATCTCAACTCGAGAGATGACAAAAAAATAGCCTAATTTAAATAACTTAGGTAATTCGGTTAGAATCGAGCAAGTTTCAACTAGGGCCAACTCACTCGATTTTGACGCGATATAGCTCAATTATAGTATATCTTTGTACAGGTAGAAATAACATTGAATCACCTTAAGTGGCTTTGCATTTTGCTTTAGCAAAGATTATCAGCACATGATTAATTATGATTTCATAGTAGTATGCAAAAGTTTTCGGTGCTATGAAATGTTTCATTCATCATTCTATTTTTTATATATATACGTATGATCAATATAGGAAACATATTGCATGCAATAAAGTTGGCATGTCATGGCCATGCAATCAAACAAATATATATGCTCCGTTTACAACAAATATAATGACTCACTCTCGTGCAACATCTTTAAAATAAAAATGCAACAAGAAACCCATCGTGTAACATTCGATAAAACAAGTTGCAACCACAAAAATGCTTTTGTTCGATAACAAAACAATTAGAATCCCAAGGTGCTAGCTAGCAAACCCATGAGAAAATTCTTGAAATACTAGAAATACCTAGGAACCCTATGCCTAAGATTTCTTTCATAAGATGCTTTGGTCATCGAGAAATTTGAATTTTGAGTTTTGCACAATCTACAAAAAAATAGTTTAAACAAGATAAGATGGGTTTTCCCTAGCCTAGGTCCTCTCTAATAATTTCTCAGCAATTCTACAAAAGTTTTCAACAATTTTACTAAATTTCTAGCATTCTTACCTATTTTCTAAAGCTAACATTTATTTTTACTCAATTTCCAATTTTACTAGACCAAACTATTTTCCGACAATCTTGAGTGATCGATCTCCAAAAGCTAGAAATATGTTTGATTTTCTAATAATATAAAGCGATTTCTTGTGAAACCCTAGCGATCTCGTTTCTGGAGTTTGTAATTTGTCGAGGAGCGGAATTTCAGCTAAAATGGTTTTTAAAACCCTGCGGATGGCTTTGTCACTACAATTCCATCCGTGATTGCGGATGCTCGCGGTTTGCGAGAGAGATGAGATGAGAGAGGGATGAGAGATGTGGAGGACATGGTTTTGCATAGTTAATGATGGTGTCATGTGCGGCCAATGGATTTGGTGGATTAGCTCGTATCAGATATAGGAAGCATAGCAATTCCACTAAATTATACTACCTCTGTTTACTCCAATGTAGGTTGACGGGATTTGAAAACATTGAGTTTGAGATAAACAAGTCAAGGTTTTAAAAATTTACCAACGAGAATCTTTCAAACTGTTTGGATTGGAAATACAAAAACCATAAATACATATTCGTCTCGAAAAACACTTATGTAATATCATAATTTTGGTGAATTTCTCTATGTCCACAACTTATTTTTTTAACCAGAGGAAATAATAGCTTAGGTTCCATAAATATAGGACCAAGCACTTGCTTGGTAAATGGTAACGTAGAGCTCCTTTTCTCAACTGGTGCTCATCTCCCTGCTACATTTAATGCCAGATCTCATAAAGCCACCCGCTAGACGCAGCTTAGGTGGTGAGTAGGGTGACCTTGATTTCTCATACGTAGTCGATGTCCCTCATTGCCTCCGTATGCTCGGGTGACCTCACCAAAGTGGGGAGGCGAGGAGGGCACTGTTTGTCTTTGTTTTTTTGGACTATCAGTTTCTAATGAGAAATAAAGAGTATTGGGAAGGAGACTTGACAACTAGACGTTGTCCAACGTGAAGAAGGTGCAAGGCGTTCGATTTTAGGCCACCAGTGTAGTGTAGGCATGAACTATGAATCTAAGCGTCGTCAGAGGGGTGTTGCTTCCTCTATGTAGTATTGGGAGTTGCTTGGTGGCGTACTGGCGTGAAAGGAGGTATTTTGCCAGAGAAAGGGAAAGGGAAAGGGAAAGGGAAGAGATTCCCCTCCGCTAACTCCTCTCTGCTTGTGATACCTTTGTGACGGTCTTCATTATCCTTTATAACAACAATAGGTTCTTCATTACTACGGTGCAAGTCAAACAGTTTTGTGATGTTACCGTGTCAGTGTCCGAGGAAATAAGCTAGAACTTTGTGTTACGCAGTCAAACCCTCGAGAGTATCTAGCTAGCCACAAATTGTGGCACATCATCAAAATTTATGATTGTGAATAGTAAATTTAGATTAGTAAACTTTGAGACTATGGTAGAATTTGAGATTAGGACTAGGCAGGGACTTCTTTGTATTGGTTTCCGATTTCATGGCTTTGGCATTGAAAGCATCTCAGTATTAAATTTTTAATACAATACGCCCTTTCTTAGAAAAATTGCCAGATATCTGGATTTTTTTAAAAAAAACCGGACTCTTAGAAAAGACACGTACCGCTCGTTAATCTCTCCATGGGAAGCGGCTTTATAAGTCGATCCTATAACGTAGCACGTAGCAAATTAACTCTCTTAGTTATAAGTCGATCCTACAACGGCGTCACGACCGCTGGCCTGGCCATGCCGCCGCTCGGCATCGCGCGGCTGCTCGACGGCCACTTCCGCCGCCGCTTCGCCGCGGCGGGGCTCGTCGAGGCGGACGTCGCGCTCGACGGCGGCGCCACCACGGTCCACTGCTGGCGCTTCCCCCCGGGCGCCGGCGGCGACCTGCCCGTGCTCGTCCTCCTCCACGGCTTTGGGCCCCCGGCGACCTGGCAGTGGCGGCGCCAGGTGGGCCCGCTCTCCCGCCGGTTCCGCCTCGTCGTGCCGGACCTCCTCTTCTTCGGCGGCTCCGGCACGGCGGCGGCGGGCGCGTGCTCGGAGGCCGACCAGGCGGCGGCGGTGGCGAAGCTCCTGGAGGCGATCGTCCCCGCCTCCGGCGCCGGCGGCGTGTCGGTGGCCGGGACCAGCTACGGGGGCTTCGTGGCGTACCACGTGGCGAGGCTCCTGGGGCCCGCGGCGGTGGGGCGGGTGGTGATCGCCAGCTCCGACCTGCTCAAGGCGGACGCCGACGACCGCGCCCTGCTCCGGCGCGGCGGCGCCGAGCGCGTCGAGGACGTGATGCTGCCGCGCACGCCGGAGCGGATGCGGCGGCTGCTGGAGCTCGCCTACCACCGCCCCAGCCGCTTCACGCCGGCCTTCGTCCTCCGCGACCTCGCCCAGGTAAAAACCACGCCTTTCTTCCACTACTGCTCTGTATCATTGATGCAATGCGATCCAACAATGCCATCAAACTCGAGATCTCAGGTAAGATGTGTTGTAGCTTGTAGGGGTGTTCTCGAGATCTAAAAAAAAAGAGGAGTGTTTTTCGGATGTTCTTGAGATCTCAGGTGAGAGGTCCGATGGAGTTCATTGGACGCATGGGCTAGTCCACACATAATCACTTAAGCTTCAGTCTTACTTGCTCAAAAGAATTGACCCACAGTGTTGTGATATGGGCTGTCACGGGTTATAAGTTAGTACAATAAAATGTCAACCGGTAAATGGTACTAAAGAACGAGATGTCGTAATTAAACTAAACTAAGTATGTATATTTTTTTTAATTCAATTGTTCAGATCACTTGTGAGTTAAATATGCTACACCTGAATAGAATGGATTGTATAGTTCTTTGGATGGATAGGAAGTACTAAGGCATCGTTCTTTTTGTTTTATCTAAGTTAGATCAGTTAAGTTAGATGAGTGAAAGATAAGTTAAGTTAAATAACACGAAGAGAAATGACCTAAATGTAAATTTATATACTACTACAGTATACCCCTCCATCAAAAAATATAAAGCGTGAGTGAACTTTGTTGGGTAGAAATTAACGGGTAACTTTTAATAATTACTTATGAACACTCCCCTGTTGCCAGCAAGATAGCTTATGGTCTTCCTCGTGGTGCGCTGCACACCTTCTTCTTCCTCGCGACACCGCCCTCCGCTTCATTTCTTCTTCCTTTGTGCCGTTGACTCATTGATAGAGAGAGGTCAGGGCAACAACAATCTGAGGGCCGCAGGAGACAAGGGAGGAGGGAAGCGCCCTACCGGGGGGGGTACCCTAAAAGTGTTCGTTTTCTTTGCAGCCCTTGCACTTTTACACATTTGCTTTCCCAACCTCCGTGCTTGCTAGGTAGCCAGGAGGAGTACTAGTGTACTACCCATCAACTCCGAGCGGCGCCGGCTCACGTTTCCCAACCGTTCTTCCGGCCATGCCGTCGCTGCAATCAACTCCAAACGCCCAATTCAGATGCAGGAGTTGCCAGCTCTGTCTGCCATCCAGGTAGGATTGGAGCTGCATGGAGGGGGCAAGCAGAGGATGCAGCAGGACAGGCCAACGACCTGTGACGTTTGCTTACCCATATTCCAACAAACGACACGCCCCCCGGTCACCTTTCTACAACCTTTCCACAACAAGATTGTGCTCTTCCCGTCATAGGTGCTGAAGTTAGCACGCAGTTCCAACTTTCGGTTTTTGGCCCTATTTTTTTTCAGCTTATCAGCTTAACGGCTTAACAACTTAACGACTTATCTACGTTTTGAAAAGATATACGCTTTGATTTTTTTTGAGTCTGTTTTTTCGCTGTTTTGAAGGTGGGTCCTAATGTTTTTAAAAGTAAGTCAAACAAAATGGATCCGAATCTCGAGACCACCTCGAGAAGCTCTCGAAATTCAGTCATTTCAACCGTTCATCTGCTCAGCTATTCAGAACAGCTCAAAAGAATAGGACCTTTGTTTGCCGTGGCAGCTTAATTTTAACCAGGATTTAAGGCCTTGATTAATTTGATGGTATTTTCCGATACTACGTACTTTCACAAAGAAAGGTTTTTTATGGGATATGCACTTGATGAACTAATCAAATTACATTCATGCCAACCACCTCATCTTCTTTTTCTTTTCTTTTTTTTTTACGAATATCACCCCATTGTACTTGCTAGGATCTTGCCACTCATGTTAAACACCATTCATATTTTGTAGAATCTCTTATTTCATTATGGAGATTAGATACGGCGTTAACTATCTCTCAGTTCCCCCTTTAGACAGTGGCCTCCAACTCAACAAAATTTTATGTCATGTGCGGTCACTAGGTCATGCTCAATTATGTCCAGGTGACTGTTGGAAGTTGGAACTGACAGTGATCGGCAATTCGGCATCACCATCTGTCAGCATGCAGTTCCAGGCTATGCAGTGAAAATATGGCTTCTACTCTGAGATATAGAAGACCTCCCCCCTCTTTTCTCTTCCCCCTGTGAATATTACTTCAGCTTCTTAAATGGAATGGCATGCCCGTTTTCGTAAAAAATGATTGTTCATTCCTTGTCAAAACCAACGCAAAATTTTGCCTAGAGATATCACTCGATCTTTTCAGTTGGCCGCGTATGAATTTCAGAAAGTACAAGCTGTACCCTTTTGGTGTTTACAGGTTACATCATAATTTTCTTGTTGGGAAGAATGAATAGGATGCTACCATCCATTACATTATCTTCACTCGCAATTATTATCCTTGCAAATAATCTCTTTTTATCCTTTAATGCAGTATCTCTACAGTGACAAAATAGAAGAGAAGAAAGAACTAATCAAAGGGATAACTTTGGGGAACAAAGATAAATTCCAGCTTAGTCCACTCCCCCAGGTACATCCTTTTTGCAGATAGAGAAGTACAAAAGTGAATTACCATGCTAATTTGCATAGCTAATTTATCCTTGTTTACCTAACCTCTACCCCGTCTTTCAGGAAGTTCTTGTGCTATGGGGAGAGCATGATCAGATATTCCCCATAGAGAAGGCATTCCAAGTGACTAGGTACTTGGTTGCTAAATCTAATTGTAATTCTATGTCAGATGTTTTGCAACATACCTTGTATTGTAACTTAAGCAAGATAAATGCAAATGCAGGCAACTTGGTGCAAATGCTAGGTTGGAAATTCTGAAGAACACTGGACATATGCCACAGGAGGAGGATTCAAAGCGGTTCAATGAAGCACTCTTAAATTTCTTGCTACCGGCTCCAAGATCGTCTTTGTGATGCGAATCGATGGCGATTTCTGGTAATATGGGGGGTCCCTAATTTAAGGTGTACTTTACTTGTAGTTAATATAGTTCTTTTGTTGGTTTGCCAATAAGTACCTTCAAGAGCCTAGGAGGTATATGTACCTTCAAGATAAGTGGGAATACGGAGTATCTTTTACTTGTTATTTAGTATACGCACTATTTCGGATGCTGTGATAATTAGCAATTACCATGCGCACGTACTATTACCATACTGTTGATCTGGGAGCCTGGGAGCAATGCATGACAGGTTTGCCTTCAGCAAAATGCTTCTTTCAAATTTGTGGGCATCAGAAAGTTCAGTTACTGAAATTTGTGCACTTGTGCAGTAGGTGACCGGCAAAATATCACGTATGTGCAAATGTAGGAACTGATCTGAAGATCGTCGAGTAAAATATTATCGGGATGACGTATGATTAGTAGAACATTTGGGCTAGTGCAATACAGAATGCTAACTGCTCACTCCCTATAGCAAAGTTGCTATGTCCTATGTTCATACTGCCGTAGGTTTTGACAGACTTAACTGGGCTTTGTTCTTTTCGAACGAGACCAATTAAAAGTTATAGGGCGTGTTTGGATGGCGGCCCGCGCGAGCCGTGCCAACCGTCGGCGCGCCCTCGTTTTTTGGCGAGCGTTTGGATGGCAGCCGGCGGAAGGCGCGGGCGCGGGCGCGAGGGCGCGCCGTGGCACAGTAAACGTGGTTGCGGGCGTTGGCGCGGGCGAGCGATTTCTTCGCCAACACGCGCCAACGTGAGCGACGGCGCGCCCTCGCCCACGGCTCGCCAACGCTTGGTACGGCGCGCGGCGGCCACAATCCAAACACGCACATAATCTAAAAAAGTTGTAACCTTTCAAAAGAGACCTTATAAAGCACTACCAGAGAAAGGGCCTTTAGTCCCGATTGGCAACTAGCTTTAGTCCCAGTTGCCAAACCGGGACAGCTCCGAGGGACTGAAGGTCACATGCCTTTAGTCCCGATTTCCCCAACCGGTACACATACCTTACCACGGTGTAAAAAATATTTAAAAAATATGGCGAACTCAAAACTCGAACCAGGAACCTCTTACCACAGGTCACATGCCTTTAGTCCCGGTTTCCCCAACCGAGACACAAACCTTACCACGGTGTAGAAACACAAACCTTACCACGGTGTAGAATATATCTAAAAAATATGGCGAAATGCCTTTTCACGATGTAGAAACACAAATCTTACCACGGTGTAGAAAATGTCTAAAAAATATGGCAAACCCAAAACTCGAACATGCAACCTCCTGCCACCACGAGACTCCCCACTCACCTGTCTAACCAAGCCACCCAGCCACGCGTATTTACTAGACTAGGATATGCATTCCTTTTGAAGTGTGCTATAACGAGGCTCGGGACTAATTTGTGCCCTTGCCAGCTAGCATGTACCTGTCTGTCAAAACACTCTTCTATCCCGGTTTGTGACACGAACCGGGATTAACGTGGGTGAAAAAAAACGTGCTTTTGGCCCAATAGCCATAAATCGGGACTGATGCCACTATTAGTCCGGGTTTGTAATTTAACGGGACTGATGTGCTGAGATAGAAGGCTCGTTCCCTAGTAGTGAAGTCCAAAAAAATATAAAAAATCTTTAAAAAAAACTTTGAGAAAAAATAAATCATATAGAAATGACTACAACATACTACATTGTTTGATTCGTACAAAATGATAAATTTTCAGTGATAGCTTTATTTTAATCTAAGTTTTAAAGAAAAAAGGTGCCGATATCACTTGTTAGGATATGTGCCGATACAAGATCACGAACGACTCCAGAAAACACGATGTTTGGTAACGCAGTTCGGCTTCTCAGCCTACATCTGCGGGGCTTTGACTATGGGCGCTCCTCGCCAAACCATAATACGCAGCATATCGGCTGACCAGGTCACGACCACATGCCAGTCACTGACCTACTCTTCATATGCTACTATTATGAAGTCGTCCACCTGGTTACACTAGTGTTGCCTCCTTTTATATAGTGGAGACCTGGCTAGAGTCCGACTCTAACTCTAAACCAACCCTGATTATTGCAACATAGAGTCCATGTAATCTACTTGTTCACATATTCGACGCAATACCTAACAAATCCCCTTAACTATGAAAATCATAGCAAATAAATTCCCCAGAGTGATTTTAATAATGGTTTTGATATTTTTTAACTTGAATAAGTCCACTTCACCCGTCAAATTTTTTAAGAGAGTTCAATAAACCCCCTAAACAACAAAAGAATAGTTTAAAAAATATGTCCATTTCATAAAAAAATAATAATAAAAAGTTTTATGGAAATATTCTATTTCTTTAAAATTTTAAAACATTTTTTCACTTCGTCATTTTATATGGATGATGTGCCGTGTGCCTGTGAGCAATATGCATATTCAGTATGACTGCATGCCCATATTTTTTTTTTTGTTTATTTGTATGTGATTTCCAAAATAAGAGTTTTCTGGCTATAAAGTTGCATAAATTCATTTTCTGTTCTACGCACAATAAAGAAGACGTAGACCTAATCACGTGTATTCTTGGAGGTCAACGAAGGCCCTCTTCGATTCAGCTGAAAATTTAAACCAAGGCAAATCCGAAAAGTTGATGCTTCTCATGAGGCTCAGTGAGGTTAAAAAATATATTAAAAAATAGTTTTGAGTCCATGAAAAGATTCACTAAAAGCCCCGCAAAAACTACTACGAAATACTACACCATATCGCTTGTAAAATGACAAAATTTTCAAGTTGTTGATTTAATCTGAATTAAACTGAAAAGAAGAGGCCAAAGCCTTACAGATGAAGCACATTTCATTGCACATTAACCAGTGCTCGTGCAGTACCACAAAACATTAGCAACATGAATTTATAAGACTTCAAATATCATCGAGTTTCCGATAAGCTATGGCATCTTGAACAAGAAAGACCAAGGACAAGATTAATCAACAATTACATAACTAGGTCCTACTCCAAACAAGTTGCTCAACGTGTTGCAAATGAAGAATGTGGACAAATCTAAACATCGACTAAGGTGTTAAACTTTCCAGAGGACAGTGATCCTTAATCGTAGTAGTCTTCCTCTGTCACACAAAATAATTATTTCATTAGAGAACTTTACAAATGAACAGCAGTTTTATTTAGAACAAGAATAACAGTTAAATGAATAAAATTCAAATGGAACTCACGTGATTCTTCCTCTTGGTTCCAATCATCGTCGTCGTCATCAAACTCAACATTCTACAGGGTGGAAGTCAAAGTATCAAAAGTGGTAAGTAAAAGATAATTATAAGGCAAACAAATGATGTATGTAGCTATTTTATATTAGTTCATCAGAATAAAAAAGCTACATACACATTTACTGAAATTACAAACCATCTGTAACCTTGTGCTCCCTTATATGAAACCCCAATTAATAAATTCCAATGTACATACCTGATTATAGTCATCATCTGAACTCGAAGACTCTTCTACCTCTTCCTCATCCGGTTCATCGTCATCATCAGATTCCTTGTCTGCCTTCTGGTCTCCACCCTGCAACCACCAAGGCTCTATTAACATGGTAAAAGAAGATAGCAGAACAAAAATTAGCCAAAAAAAAGAGAAGGGGAAGCTTTGTGCTTCTCATGTTAGCATGTTGGAAAAAGCACAGAAGCACGCTAGCTTGATGATGCAGAGTAGAGCCTCATTCTTGAAACAACAATATGGCTATAATGAGAAGGTGATCTACAAGTGGATTCTGGATAGATGAGGGAAAAACCAAATTGAAAGCTGTGGACGTGTGGTACAGAGGAAAGCTGCTCTTACCTTTTGCTTCTCTTCAAGCTTCTCAAATGCATCAAAGGCCTGATCATCTGTCAGACAATCATATAAGAGATCAATTGATGTCTGAATAATGTATACAGAGCACAAATGTGTACGATATTGCAGATATGTTCAATTACGTATCATTCAAAGAAGCGTGGAAGAAAAAGAAATTATCTGATGGTATTTGCAAAATCCAGAAAACCTGAATTTCTATCCCACCGAAGTTTCTTGTTGCTTAGCTGTCCTCGTCTAGAACCTGAAAGAAATAGAAATTTGAATGGCCTATAATTCAATAGCCAAATAGCATATGATAAACTTTTCTGTAACACCAATAAACTCAAGAATACCTTGTACAAGTTCTGCAGGGAAATTTGTTGTAGATAGTTTGAGGTATGATGCAAGTGCTTCGCGCTTGCCTTGTGTCTTACGCTTCCTATCAGGAAACCTTTCAATCTCTTTATCCTCGCTTTCTGATAAGATACAAAACCATAAACTAATTAATCAAAAAGGAATTAACAAAGCAAAGTAGAAACACTGTTAATGAAAAAAAAATCAGGCCAGAGGATGGCTAAAGATGCTAAATTATCTCTGTATGCAAAATGGTTCCTACAAGTATCACACTATTTATAGGTCATAAACCAAAGACTTGCAACTATAATCAGATTGCCAATGATATTACAAATACAAAAAAAAATGCAACAGACTAAAGTTGTGCCACATGCTCACTTCATGCCGAACTGGATGAAAAGAGAAAAAAACATAAATATCAAATCAGGATTCATGGATTCGTTATCATAGTTAATTCTACACCAATGGAATAAAATAAAGCTTGACAATCCAGCTTTTACAGTTCATGAAATAAGAGCAACAAAGATTATCAACAATAGGAATAAGTCAATATTACACCCCTCAACTATCCAAAGATTCTATATACCTCAAACTATAAAACTAATTATTATTTAACACCCCCATCTATCAAACAGGTCTTTTTACATCCTCGGTGGTTTTGGAGTGTGGTTTTGATGATATGGCATCTAATTTTGTCTTAATTAGTGATTGTTGGACTTGAAAAAATGTAGGAAAATTCTCAAAAATATTTTGGTGCCTAAAGACAGTAGAAAATATGTTTAAATTTTTTTGAAAGTTTAATATGTTTGAAACCTGTTTTCAAAATTTTGGATGAATTAACTAAAAACATTAAATTTGAATGTTTAAACATTCAACTTTTTTTAAAGTTAATTGTTTCACTAACCCTTATGCTCTAAATATTTTTCAGGATTTTCTAGATCTTTTCGAGTCCAAAAGTCACTAATTACGTCATGCATATAAATGACTTGTACAAAACCGGATGTCGCAACATCAAAACTACCATCCTAAACAATTACGGGTGTAAAATGACCCGGTTTTGCTAGATGAGCAACCGGTTTTAATAGTTTGTAGTGTAGAATCAACTTTTTAAATAGTCGAGGGATGTAATATGGACCTATTCCCATAATAGCACGTCCTAGGTCCTGCAGTAATATAGTAACTGCTGTTTGCCTAAGAGCATGTGTAATGGACTAATGGTAGCCCTGTCCTGGACCCAAATCCTGGCCTCTATAGTATAGCAGTAGGGTTGGAATAAAATATAAGGGCGGGAAATGTATGGATTGTATAAGGAGAAATAGGGTAATAATTGAATAATGGCTGAATAATGTTGTGATAGGACCGGGATAGGGTTCACATTGTGCATGCCCTAAGGTGCAGATTTAGACAAACTTTAGATTTTTGATCAACCTAGAAGAAAAATCACATAATGGGCCGCAATATGGAATGAGCAGACCAGAACATAAAGTGCCGCCATTGCAAAGGATCAGTAATAAGATGCCAAAAAAAAACTGATGATAAGTTCAGGCATATACTTTTCTTGGGGGCATTCTCCTCTAGGTGGTAGCAGGAGTGCCTCAAGAACTCTTCGAATTTCAGGGTGGACACTATCAGAGACTTCTCCTCGTAGGTCGCGTTGGCGCAGGTCTCCACCACCGTCGGCAGCTTGATGTCCTGCACAGGCGCGCACAATCAAGCCAGTTAGAGAAGCACGCCAGCTCCACACCAAGCGGAGACACAGTGCACGGCGCGGGTGGAAATCGGAGCGGAGGGGGCTGACCGGGAAGTTCTCGTGAGGAATGGGCTTTTGGTGATCGTACATCGCGGGCGCATACCGTCCTTTCCCGCGCCCCCGGGAAGCCATCGGCGGCGAGCCTCGGGGCGGCGCTTGCTTCGGCGCCGGCCGGCGGCGGAGAAAACCTGCGGACGGAGCGAGCGGGAGGGGAGAAGACGATTGCACGCGCCGAGGACGGTGAGGGCGAACCGGGGCTGCTCGTCGTCGACGGACGAGACGGCGGCGCGCCGGCGGCAGGGCAAGGGCAATCGGCGACGCTCGAGTGGGCCGTGCGATGCAGGCCAGAGCTGAGGTAGATCCGTAGATGTAAAGGGCCCCAGCGAGGCTAGTGGGCCCATTGGCCGAATCTCTTAGGCTCTAATCGAAAGTTCGGAATTCGACAGATTTTTGGAGGAATTCGACAGAATTTTACAATTTTAAAAAAGTGGAAACATGGAAGCGGCGGAATGAATAACATGACCCAGCTGAATTAAGCTGAACTTCCAGTGGTTTCTAAATTTCTTTATTTGAGACCGATCCACTTTGTTTATCTTATTCTTAGAGAGTTTTTTGCGGTGGTTTTATGACATGGAGAACTTATACTAAAAAAAATCAAAATAGTTTTTTAGAATAATACGCATATGTCACCATAAACATGTTGTATATATGGTTCCATTGAGCAAAAAACTTTACTAAAAAAATCAAATTAGCTTTTTATTCAAATAAGCATATGCCACTTTAAATATGTATGAACATGTATTGTTCCATTGAGCTTCAGACATGCGACTTTGAGAATTCAATTTAATTTTGAGAGTTTTGTCAAAGCGCTTGGCTTGCAAAAACGATCACATTCCTTATTCATACTGGATCCACACTGTGTGAAAGCTCGATTTTGAACTTTTTTAAAACTAAAGATAAGAGCACTGTCATTCATTTAAGGAGTAAAATATAGGGAAAAAAACAATACAAAACACCAGGACTCATGTGGTGCAAACGCTATCACCATACATGTCTCATGGATCTAAAGCCGATCAACACGCATACCACCTAGGCCTACAACCGAAAATTATCCCCATGCCATTAAATTCGTATATCAATTTCTACGTGAGTATGACATGTGGAACCACCTGAGTCACTGAATGTGGATCTGAGTGGCATGGGAGTAAATGCGAATTTTAAAGAGTGGCATGGGAGTAAAAGCCCCGCCAAACACCTCGCCAACCAGCGACAACAATGGCGGTCCTCTTACCTGCCGAACAAGCCTGCAACTCGATTTTGATTTAACCGTGAAATCGTCTCAATTTGAACAAAAGTTCCCAAGACACCTTTCAAAACTCTCATAGCCAAGCAGTTCAGCCCAACTGGTGGCTAATGCATTTTCTAACCACAAAAGCCGCTTCTCAAACCTCTGAAAGCACAGCATTTCAGCTCATCCGTTGTCTAATGCCATTTTCCAACCAAAACCGCAGCTAACTTGAGCTGCTCGCCGAGTGAACAAACGGGCATGGCCTTGATAGTTCTCATTATGTACAAACGCGCATTCTGCGTTCATGTACCTCTATGTAGTGATTTTTTAGGAAAATCTAGCAGACTTCGTATCAATATATTTACTTGTTATGCCAAGGATCAGAGAGGAACCCTATGCATGTCAGGTTTGTACTCCGTAAAAGGCAACAAGAACATGTTAGGAATCTTGGAACAAACCTCGCAAGGTCGCTCCCAGAAGGCATAAACTTTCTAGAAGCATTAATGGAAAGGTATAGATTCATTTGGCTTTACCAGAATTTTGTAATAAGCTGAACTGTAAAATACGATCATTACACTATTAGTAAGCATATTGCAAACAATGGCAGGTTCAGTTTAGCTCGTTGAAACAATTGGTAGATACTTTCTAGTGCGATGCACTGATGAGTCACAATTTAGCATAGTATTTATACCCAAATTCAATGCAAGTACAATTCCTCCAAACACTGTTGACCAGGCAGGTAACGAGATAAAAATAACAGTTAAAGTAGATCGTTATGGTAAGCCAATGCAGAGCTCCCCCTCCACTAAACAAAATATAATGTGAAGAGCATACTATCGATAGTGTACAAAGAAGCTATTCAAGTAAGAAAAAAAAACTGACTTTACTGGGAAATTATCACAGAGATTGTATAGCAAGCTTATATCTTAAAAAAAACTGAACTACTTACGTTGAGCAAAATAAGGTCAGTCCTCTCTTCTCTACAAGACCACAACAACAAACTTGACAGTACATTACCTGTCAATATCTACAGTAGATGAACTGATTTAGAATGACTTAAAATAAGAGTCCTCTGATGTTCATGAACATCAGTATACATCAAGGGGTACAATTAAATCAGATACACGTGTGAATTCTTTCATAGTTTCAAGAAGATCTGTTTTTTTAAACCAATTTGCATTGGTATATACTTGTGCAAAAGAAAAACAAATTGTGAAGTTCTATTGCTTACTTGAATCTGTGTATATACAATCTGTGTGATAGTTTCCCAGTAAAGTCTTTTTTTTTTTGCTTATTTGAATAGCTTCTGTCTACACTGTCGGTAGTATGCTCTACTCTGATCATGTAGCAAATATAAATTTACTCTGCTAGTCTGCTTGGAAGTAGATCTCTCAATTTGCATTCGGTGTTCCATGTCGTCATTCCATAATAACATACTTATCTAATCAAGTGTAAGCGACTGAAAGAAGTCAGGTCCGCATCACCATAATCCACCAGGAGCAACCCCTAAAGAGGTACCACTTACTACAACAATGGCCTGTCAATGATTCTTTAAACATAGTGTGATATTTACAGTATGCACATTTTCGGGCAGCCAAGCAAAATAAACACTGCAAGCAGTTCAGAGACATCCAAGCAAGAGTGATCATTATAATCCTCAGTTCAGACACAATCTTTATTCGTTCCAAAATCAATTTACCTCTCACAGCCACAGCACAGCAATCACAAGGATTGCTGCATTATTCCAAGCTGAACAACACAACTGGGCGCCGAAGCCAAACCTCTCAGAGGCTCGCCGATGCGGGCGCCTCTCCGGCAGGCCCCGCGATGAAGTCCAGCACGAGCACCTCGTCGAGCAGCGGCCTGACGGCAGCCTTGGCCTCCTCCACCTTCCCGTCGCCCTCAACCGCGTCCAGCTCCTCCACGCTGTCGAACACCGCCACCATCCCGAACTGGTACCCCTTGGCCCTCGCCGGGGAGAAGTTCTCCCCGAAGCTCACCCTGGCGCCCCTGGACTCCCCGGCGGCCGCCGTCGCCGCGGCCACCTTCTCCACGAGCTGCGCGACCTCCACCCCCTCCTTGATCTTGGCAAGAGTGAGCCGCACGGCGGCGCCGGGGGCGATGGGCGACGGCGCCGCGGCGGCGTTGACCCAGTCGACGGCGGTGGAGTCGAGCGCGTTGGGGATCACATGGCCCTGCACGGCGGCGACGTGCGCGGGGTGGGCGGCGTAGGCGGCGAGGTCAGGCTTGGTGGCGTAGCGGGAGTGGAGGACGTGGGTCGGGGCGAGCGCCTCGGCGGCGGGGGAGCGGAGGCGGAGCACGGGGCCAACGTGGATGGAGGACAGGCCGGGGACCTGCGCGGAGAGCGCCTGCAGCGACGCGACCATGGCCGCGGCGGCGCCCGAGGCGGCCGCCTCCGGGCGCACCTTGATGAGCACGACGTGCTCGACCGGGTCAGCGACGGCGGCGGCGGACATGGCGGCGCGGGCGGCGTAGGGTTTGAGGCGGCGGAGCGGGGCGAGAGGGGAGGAGGAGAGGGCGGCTCTGAGGCAAATCATGGCTTTTGTTTAGTGCGAAGAGGGAAGGTTAAAAATGGGATTAGGAGTGGCGAGACAGTGACCTGATGGGAATCACTCGAGCAAGTTCACCATTTATAGAGGCCAAGTACTCTGCTGATCTGAAATGCTCTCTTCGCGCGGGGAGGCTGCGTCACAGCTGACGGCCGGCCGGGCGCCGGCGCCGCTCCTGCAGACAAGCAGCTCCATCGTGATTTGTGACCATTTCGTCCACGAAAGAAATTTGTAGGGTGCCTCGTGCAATTAGTGACTATTTTCACTTTTTTTTGTCTATTCTTTTACCATGTTTTTTATTTCGGTTTTGCTCAATGGCAGTCGCTTGGGCGGCAGTTCACCCGCCTAGGCGACTGCCCGGTTCTTCTCCATTGCAGGCAAATTGGAGGGGATGAGGGAGGGAGGGGGAGCACATGTACCTGTGGGCCATCGTCTTCTTCGTCTCTGGTAGCTCCGCCGCCACCTTCCTCGTCTCCGGCCGCCGGCGCCGCCCGGGTTAGGGAATAGGGTTTGGGGGTTCGGGGTCTCCAGTGCTCCCCGGGCTTAGATTGAGGGTTGGGGGGGTGGCGGCCCGGCGGTTGGGTGGGTTCGTTAGGGCGGCGGCGGAGGAGGCGGCGGCGCCGCCGGAGC
>SPJY01013647.1:1641256-1671459 GCA_005191435.1 Raddia distichophylla
GGGGTGGTGGTCGGAGGCGGGGGCGGCGGCGGCGGTGTGCGGAGCAAGGCGAGAAAGGGGATCGGGGGCGTCGGGAGAGAGCCAGAGAGGGAGGGGGAAGAAAAGGGCAAGGAGGAGAGATCTGGGCCGTTGGATCTTAATCCAACGGCCCAGAAAATCGCCTGGGCACCCCTATAGGGGCCCAGTCGACTGTGCGGGAGTCAATCCCTTTTTATTTTATTTTCCACATCTTCGGCAGCATCGTTCGACGAAATTCATGAAAAGGACGAAAAGATTATTTTTTTCCGAAGAGAAGCTATCCTCATGTATCAATTTTTACTTTCCAACTGTAATCCTGCTTGTGTGTGGGAGAATGCATAAGCCTTTAACTAACAAGTTTATTTGCTACTACGCCCATGGCGTCATGTCTCTAGTGTGTCCGAACCTCTACAACTCGATTCTTTGATTAAATTGAAACCATACTTATAGGGTTAGGGTCTTAGGCCATGCTTAGGGGTTAGTGGCGTGCGTGGATTTTTATTTCTCCGTTGCAACGCACGTGTATTTTTGCTAGTTTTTTATTAAAAAAAAACACGAAGAGAATATGTAGAAGCATCTTAAAAAAAGATCAAAATCTCTTTGTAAAAAAAAAATAACCTTTGAAAAGAGAGTGCTAGAGATGATCTTAGCCCCATAAATTTTCTCCAGCAGCTGTTACATGATGTTGGGAGACGAAACAAAAATGATCCGGTAAAAAGAACACATGACGCCAAATTCCTCTTCCAGTATGCTATGTGAATAATTACGTACACAATACAGGTGCAAAGGTGCTGGGATAAATGTTTGTGTGAGGATAGTTCAAGTAGGTATGGGCCTATTTTCTCACATTAAAATACCTAAGCACTCTTTCTCCTTAAAAATTTTGTATATCAATTCTATATAACAAAGGGCCTAACCAGCCGGTTCCTGGTTAGGCAACGTCGCCAGCTGCAGAATGCGCGACGTCGCCGGTCATTTACGTGGGCCACGTCACATGAGAAACGACGGACGTCCGATCTTCTCACGAAATAAAATCCGACCATCCATACTAAATCAACATTTAAAACAAAATGCAAGGTTCTAAAAGACGCTAGTCGCTAGTCAAGGTGGGGGCTAGGGATTAATCGGATTAGTCGGGGATTAATCGGAATTAGTCGGTGGACATTAATCGATGGATTTGTGACATAAAACGACTAAATGAGTAATAGTCCAAGATAAACATACTACATAAATATGGCAATATGTCACATATACCATGGGCATAAAGCCATTTGGCAACATATTTCTTGCACCTATGTGCTCTTTCTTTGAAAAGGCCATCACTTAGTGACATTTGTTTGGATGGAAGTGGAACCAAAGAAGGATCAATAGGATTTGTAAACTTATTCATGGGCCCCAACTTACGTGTTGCCACTTCTCCAATCTCATCTATTTCTTGCACCTCCTCTTGCTCATCTTCAAGGGTCACCTCGTTTCTCACATCATTCTCTCTCAGTTGCTTGGCTCTCTTCTTTTCTTTTACCTCTTGTAGAGATTTCCTACACCTATCTTGTTCTTCCATAGTAGACTTTTGACATCCTTTAACATTTCCTCTATTTTGAGTGATATGTTGCTTCAATCTATAAACCCCTCCACCAAACTCCCTTGTTACACAATTTGCACCTTACTCTATCCAAGTTTGTTGGATCGCTTAGTACCCCAAACTCCCATCCAATATCTTCAGAATTCCTCTGAGTGATCTTTGAGCTCGCCGTCGCCGCTGTTGAATTTTGGGTCGACGACATGATCCTGTTACATGCAAAAGTCAATAGCAAATAGCCTAATACTATATGACAACCACAATTAAATTAGTAATTAAAAAGTAGCCAGAAAATTCAAATTTTAGCTACTGTATGCCTCAGCCGATAATTATAATTAGTAATTACTAAGGAGTAAGGAGTATCAAATATTCAAATATCAATAATTCAATATAAGACAAGGCATTCAATTGAGAACATAACCAAAGAAATTACTGCACCAAAGTTGGTCTCTTTTTTCAGTTTTTGATCATTGTACGGCAAAAGCTCTCTAAGAATCTGAAATCTGCAAAGAATCTAAGAATCTGAAATCTGCATAATCTCATCTCACACACTGAAACCGATTCCTAGCACAAAAATTTAAAATACACCTTGTTGAACAAAGGTGAGTACCGTCGTCACAAAAATTTAAACCGATTCCTATTGAGCCGCCGACGCATTAGGGGCTCCTATTAGCATCGACCAGCGGCTAGCTCGTACCGTCAATGCATGGAGAATTAATTTAAGCCCCAATCTGGTCGCCCAAAAACAAACAAACAAACACGGGCCGTGCGTGCACCAGGCGGCACAGGCAGGCAGCAGCCAGCGCGCAGCAAAATGGCGAGCGGCGGTCCGGCGCACAGGACAGAGGCGCATGGGAGAGAGAGGCGGCAATGGGGAAATATTGAGCTAACCTTCAGCTCGAGGCAGCGATAGGTTGCCGGCGGCGGCCGGAGATCCACGCCGGCAGCCGCTCCGCCGCTCGTCCCCTTGAAACCCTAGAGCTGGGCGCCTAGGCGACGGGAGGCCACGCACTGTTGTGCTGGGCTACGGCTGGGTGGGGGATTTTTTTTGCCTTTTGGGCTGGGTTTTGACGCTTATTCGGGCCGACTAATCGGTCAAACGCGATTTTTGACCCCATTAGTCGGCCCGCCGACTAATGGGCCGACCGGACAGAAATCGCGGCGTGCAGCTACCGACTACATGGGAATCGGCGATTAATCGGCGATTTTTTCTGATTTTTGGAACCCTGACAAAATGTGTGGGCCACTGCATAACAATGTGGGTAGCTTGCCCTGTTGGCTAGCTGAGCTAGATTCCAGCCCACCGACGAGGGCTCAAGTCCTGCCTCCGCCCACTCATTTTCTCGTCTAGAATTAGCACACCCAGCTCCAAGCACCAGCACGTTCATTTTCTCGTCTAGAATTAGCACACCCAGCTCCAAGCACCAGCACGTTGTACACAGAGTTCTTGTTTCTCTCTTGTTTCTTTTTTTGTATCTCACAAAAAGTTCAAAAAAATTTGAATGTTTCGAAAATTAAATCATGTCTGCACAAAAAAACATCCATTAAAAATTTAATGCTACTTAAAATTT
The DNA here is from genome assembly GCA_005191435.1 of Raddia distichophylla. Classification (NCBI taxonomy): domain Eukaryota; kingdom Viridiplantae; phylum Streptophyta; class Magnoliopsida; order Poales; family Poaceae; genus Raddia; species Raddia distichophylla. The sequence goes on from SPJY01013647.1 coordinate 1,644,425, forward strand.
TTAATCCAAATTTACAAATAGTTTGCTCTTTCTTATTAAGGGCATATTTCTTCTCGATTTCCTACTTTTCAATTTTGCTTATGGGCCATAAAATCGTTAGAGAAGGGTGGACGCGGGAATTGAATGGGGGATGGAGACGGGGACTTGTCACTTTGGGTTGGCTGCTGGTTGGGGTTGGGTTGGCTTCAAATGGGACACTTACGGTAAGGCCCACTTGTCAGTAGCATGTTCAGGTCTGGGTCTGGATACCCATGGGTCCAATTCTAAGACCCGGACCCGGACCCGAATTCACATACCCATGGATTCAAAATTGGATCCAGACCTGGACCCATCGGGTCGGGTACTCGTGGGTACCCAGACCCATGGGTATTTTTACCATCCCTAGCCGTTGGTAACGGTTATTAAAGGTTATGTGGATCGATTAATGGTAACTGTCTTTGTTTGGATGAACCCGGGAGTGAGTTTTGAGTTTACTTTGTCTGGATGAACCCAGGAGTGGGTTTTGAGTTTACTGTTGATTACGTATTGATGATGAAAGTTGATTATACCTATGCATATGTGTTAAATTGCGTTTGTGGATTAGAGTATTTTCTAGTGAGATGCTATCAAAATTTGTAATTTTTCGTAAAGTTAGTAATATTTTGAACCCAGATGGGTTGGGGTGTTGCACAAATTATATCATCCGGTTTTACACAATGAAAGAACAAAACAGCTCATATGAGTACGTAACTCTTATCGCATTTTTACAGATCTCGAAGACCAAAGCAAGCGACGTGATCTCCAACATAAGCAACATGTAATACAAAGTTATCGGCATACAGAGAATAAAATCGAAGTACATGGTTGCTGAATCGCTCTATGATTTTGAGTCAGCACTCAGTCGTCCTTCTACCCTACAAAATTCACATTTGTGTACAAATGGTACATACAGAAGGGTACCTGTTCGCACTACTACAAAGAAGTTTGTTTCTAACTCGGTCCTTGCCTCCTCGGTTCTATTTGACCTCATGAATGATCTTCCTCTTTTGCTATACCAAAGCATTTCAAACTAAGGTATAAATAAATAATTTCGAAGAAACCACTGAGGAATGACATGATCACTCACTACCGTGAGCAATGTTTTACTAGAAATCTGAATGATATATACAAATCAAACTTGAATGAGTAATGGGCGTTCTGCATAGCGGGCATTCAGGCTTCTCATTGCACCACTCCATTATGCAATTCCTGCAAGTCATGTGATGGACCATCATATTCCATAATCCATAGGGTGGGAGAGGAGAATACCGGTTTGCATTTGTAATGATAAAAAAAAAAAGTTTTACCAGCAGAAGACATGGCCACATGTTGTGGCAGTAGGATTCTGCCGGCTACTGAGCAAGAAATGTTTGTGTGAGGATAGCTCAAGTAGTCAAGACTCGATCGCATCAGGGCCGTTTCTGAGTTTTTTGGGGCCCGGGACGAAATCATAGATGAAGGCCTCTAACATAAGTATTAATTTTTTTTTATAATACCATATATCAACTAAAAAAACAACATTCAATGTATTGTACAAATTATACCGATAAATAAAAGTACAAGTACAAGTAAGATTTTTTACCTCAAATAATTGTGGAGGTCATCTTAGAAATGTCTTCTAACATTTCTAGATGCAAAATCATCAATTATGGCCTCTATATTGATGTCATCCAATAATTTCTTCTCAATATATAAAGTTGCTAGAACGTGAATGTAAGATTCGTTGGAACTCAGAAGACAGAGATTGAATGAACTTATGAACCGCGAGATTGGACGAAGCACAAACCATGAAACAAATTACGAACCGTGCGGCGGCGGCGGCGGCGGTGGCGGCGCTAGTTCGACTGGATCACTGGAATTAGAATCGACATTCGCCTGCACACAGGCACACAGCCATCAGGCATAGGCCGGCCACCATATGGGCCCTTGGCCAGTTGGCCCATTGCCCCAATTGGGCCTTTCAATGGTAGTTGCTGATTGCATGGCTTGCTGCTGTATCGCTGGAAATCTGGAATTGATCGATGATTCGATGTAGGCTGCGGGAGCCGGGAGCCTGGAGCGCTACACTACTGTCGCGTGGGGGTGGGGCCCCTGTCCGTGGATTTTTTAGCCAGAAATAATGTGATAATGATCTTTCTCCTTAAAATTTTTTTATATATTGTTACAATAACGTGTGCTAACCATGTTATGTGTCTCGCACGACCAGGGAAATCCCAACACAAATGTTGGTGTTAATGGGGTTGAACAGAAATATGATACTGTGGAGATAACTGCATTCGAAGTTTCGAACGTAGGTTGTCTAATCTCAAACTCTCAATTAGGCTTGAGCTTGACTCAGTATCGTAGGATCTGGCAAGCTTGAGGTTGAGCTCGATTAGGTCCAACCATTTGAGCTTAGCTCGAATGAGTTTGAATGGAGTTAATGCTAGCATAAAGAAAGAGGTAAAGCTATGTGGGCTCAACCTCGAGCTCAAATTTTGTTGGTTGGGCTATAATTTAGTTTAGAGATAATGATAGCTAGTATAAGAAAGAAGATAAGGCCTGGTTCTTTTCAGTTTAACGGCTTAACAACTTAACGACTTATCTACGTTTTGAAAACACATGTGCTTTGAGTTTTTTGAGTCCGTTTTTTCGCTGTTTCGAAGATGGGTCCTAACGCTTTAAAAAGCAAGTCAAATGAAATGTAACCGAATCTCGAGACTACATTGAGAAGCTCTCGAAGTTCAGTCATTTTAGTCGTTCGGCCGTTCAAATCAGCTCAAAAGAACAGGGCCTAAAGCTATGTGGGCTCGACTTCAAGCTCAACTCTAATTTTTTGGGCTACTTAGTGTAAAGAGAAGAATTAATTGGCTGGCTTAGTTAATTTAGAGATAAGAATTAATTGGTTGGACTAGTTAGCTTAGAGGGAAGAATAGCTAGGGTAATGATGTTTGACTAGACTCAATTGTGCTCAAGATTTTGAGATTATAACTCTTTTAGCTTTTAAGTTCGATCTGATCTCGACCAGCTTGTGGGGCCCAAACTTTTGGTCAACCCAAACCTTGGCAAGTTGGCATCCCATGCTACACCCTACGCTTTTACCAAGAGAGGTGTTCGTCCGGGTAGATGTGCCCCCACAGTCCCACATCCAACACAAACAACCACCAGGTATACAAATTAAAACATCTGGTTTTACAAAATGAAAGAACAGATCAGCTCATATGAGTATGTAACTCTTTTCACATTTTTACAGATCTCGAAGACCGAAGCAAGCGACGTGATCTCCAACATAAGCATACATGTAATACAAAGTTATCGGCAATGGCACGTGTACAGAGAACAAAATCAAAGTACACGGTTGCTGAATCGCTCTATGATTTTGAGTCGGTACTCAGTCGTCCTTCTACCCTACAAAATTCACATTTGTGTACAAATGGTACATACACAAGGGTGCCTGTTCGCACTACAACAAAGAAGTTTGTTCTAACTCGGTCCTTGCCTCCTTGGTGCTATTTGACCTCATGAATGATCTTCCTCTTTTGCTATACCAAAGCATTTCAAACTAAGGTATAAATAAATAATTTCGAAGAAACCACTGAGGAATGACATGATCACTCACTACCGTGAGCAATGTTTTACTAGAAATCTGAATGATATATACAAATCAAACTTGAATGAGTAATGGGCGTTCTGCATAGCGGGCATTCAGGCTTCTCACTGCACCACTCCATTATGCAATTCCTGTAAGTCATGTGATGGACCATCATATTCCATAATCCATAGGGTGGGAGAGGAGAATACCGGTTTGCATTTGTAATGATAAAAAAAAAAAGTTTTACCAGCAGAAGACATGGCCACATGTTGTGGCAGTAGGATTCTGCCGGCTACTGAGACAGAGAGTGCATTTGCTCTTGCCACTGGACGCCTGAACATCAGACATACAACATAAAATGTAAGTGTTACATCAGCTCACACATAAAGTACATTTGTGGGTTCAATTGCTTATCTTGTATTCATGGTTTCAAATGCTTCCATGTTTCAAGTTTCAACACAAGAGAGTTTGGTTAATGTGATTTAAGTCAGTTTTACAAAGGTCATGTACAATAAGAAAAGTAAGTCATTCAAACTCAAGGACATTCATCTGACAACAAAATACCTCTGAACCAGAAGCCAAATCTGCAGCTTTACAATGGCGGATGTCACTGATGGTTCCAAGTTTCAACAAGAGTGGTTAATGTGATTTAAGTCAGTTTTACAAAGGTCATGTACAACAAGAAAAGTAAGTCATTCAAACTCAAGGACATTCATCTGACAACAAAATACCTCTGAACCAGAAGCCAAATCTGCAGCTTTACAATGGCGGATGTCACTGATGAGATTTCCATCTTCATTAAGAACAGGGATACCCCGACTTGCTTCACCACATTCACATAGATGAGAATGGAAATCGTCATTTAAATATTTCCATCATTGTAAGCAAGTAAATTGAACATTCAACATGAAAAGCGTGTGTTCAGTAAATAAAGCAAAAGAGAGTCAACCTGTAGATAAAGGGTTGTTTCCTGATGAAATTTGGTTGATGGAACTCGCTATTGATGATAAATTACTTGTCCGTAGTCTTTCAGCGCCAAGAATACATAGCTGAATCAATAGAAAAATACCCAATATCTGATACCTGTAAAATGTAATTAATTAAACTTGATCATATGGAGAATTTTAAGCACTCTAAGGAAAAATATTCTATCTGAAGATAGTCCAAAAAACTACAGTTCATTAATAGATGTATCATCTAAATTCTCATATTCATTTGTGACACGTGACTTCATGTCTCCAAGGCTGTCTCACTTGCTTTGACATGAGTTCATGTAAGTTTTAGACGAAGTGGTTGAACGAACAAAGAAAAAAGTACCTGGGCCTCTGATTCATTGGCTTCCCAATGAAAACATAACGAATACCAGCTGCTCGCTTTGGTAAATGATAATATAACCCTACAGGCAAGGCAGCATCCAAACCGTAGTCAGATATCAAACAATCACTAGTTCACTACTCAGTACAGATCCAACTGAGGAGACATGAAAGATGTGACTAATTCTTAATGAGCTAGTGTCGCCTCACTGGGAGCACCACTGGGTAAGGCTTGAAAATACAATAGGGTGCTGAATCCTATGGTAGATAGATTAGACAATCAGTTATGCAGCGACAGTGCCTAGGAAAATATAATTGTATGACAATGCTCAGGCATGCAGCAGAACTTTGCGGTGCATTGCACAAATCTTACAAGATATTAAGTTAGATAAATACAGCAAACCAGATGAGTTGCATCATCAATAAGGCCCAGCATGGGCATTTTCATTGCCTGCTAGCCTCACAATAACTTCAGATTTCATGACTTTAAGGTGATCACTGAGGACTCAGACCTTCAGTTTTGTACTTGACTACTTGTTACCCTAACCCATCACAATCTATTGGTCCTTAAAATGGAGAAAAACATTTACATATTCAATTGAGCATAAGATACCTTCAAAATAGAAGAACATCAAGTTTGTCCGGATAGCCAGCTGTATTAAATCTTGAGCAAATGGCAGCATCTGAGAACAGATTTAGACAGCAATCACATAGAGGTGTTAAACAAGGAAAACATCCTGTTAAGAGTTAACCTTAATCCATCAGCAATTTCATACCGAAGGCCATTTGTGAACAACCCAAAGCCACAAGGCATGAACTCTGCCTCTCAACCTTGAAAGAGCAGAAAGGCTCAAGCTTCTTTGAGGGATATCTCTAGTTGTGGAGGATTGTGTAATGTCTTCACTTGAATTGTAACTTTCAGAATGATCATCAGGCTGAGAGTCATTGAGGGCAATACCATGGGCTGTTATTCTAGAACTGTCAAAATGAACAATTCACAATCAACTTCTTCCAACATGGGAATCATGGTTAAAGGACTACGACAAAGTATTAATGACAAACCTGACTCGTTCAGCAAGATATGGTACTGTAGTTTGATACAAAATAAAAAGGATCTGTCTAGCAGGCGTAGGTGGAAGTCCATGCGAGGTTGCAACCTGAATAGTTCAGTTGCAACATGGAAAACATCAGCAAAATATTGTTTATTAGGACTCCAATGCTAATGATTATTTTCTGCACCTCAACTTCTACAAGTACAGGTGCACATCTAAACCTATCAGTAGACATCACATTTAGGCATTGTTCTTTTTAGTTGAAACCAGCTGAAAGTTTTAATCGGAAAAGGTCGTGACCCCTAGAGAGAGGCCTCGGAGAGTCCAAAAAATATATAAAAATATTTTAGGGACTCTGAGAAAAATTTTAAACCCCACAAAAATGATTACAAAGTACTACATTGTATGGCTTGTACAAAAATACAAATTTCCAGCGGTAGCTTTTAAGTTTAATTTAAGCTGTAAAGGTTACAGAACAAGGCCATAGCGTCCCCTACTCGTTGGCTTAACAGGATCTATCAATTATTCGACTGCTAACCAATTCTCCCACAACAAATTGATACAATGTTATCTAACTTAAAATGCAAAGTAATCCTTGGTAAAAAAAGGGCACATTTGCATCATTGACTATTTTTGCGGTTCCAATGCAAAGCTGAAATAGCAGACTATGCGCAAAATATGTACTTGAAATCTATAATAATGGAGCCAAAGTTGCTGGTGTATGTTATGATATAAAAGTACAAGGCAACAGATGAACAACAAGCAACACTATACTGCCAAGTATCAAATGAAATAGCTGCAAACAGACAAAGGGTAGATAATGGTTGCCCTTGATGACCAAAAAAAAAACTATAGAAGAAAATGCAGTATGACCTGTGATATATCACAATATTCCTCTCCAAGTGTTTGCTGACCTGAACCAGTTGTTAGCAAGTAATAAAGGGATTGGCCAATCAGTTTTATCTGCAGGATTTCAAAACCAATGTAAGTTTCTGCCACATCACCGGCTTACAAGGGAACAGAAATAACCAATAATAGGAATATTGGCACAAAAACAGGCGCAGAGAGAATAATATTCATATATCTTCCCTATGCCGTAGCTCTATGGATTAATTGATACAACTTGCAGGGACCAGAAAATCTTTCCATCACAACAACCACGCTGCTCTTTTAAATTACAAGACAGTATAAATGGCATCTTCAAATTATTAAACAAAATCCTCATCAAGCATGGAACAAAGGATAAAATACCTAAGCTGTCAGTTAATACCACCAAAAAACAAATTACCTTTTGAAATTTAATGCAGACTACATAAATCATTAGAACACATATTTAGAACAAACTTCAAACTCTCTTGACATTTACTGTTCAAGTACCCACTAGCAATGGTTAACTAAATTTCAAGCACCCATGAATCTCACAGTTGTAACAACCACACAGGATCTCAAACTCTGAAAATATCCTTTACCATAGACAATCATATTGCATTTTCTAGACCTATATCCAATGGCCGAACGATTCCAGCTACTAATACCCAAATACACATACTGTTCATATGACTTCGCGCACATGTAAAAAGAATCGAGCATAATCCAATAACCATCAATTTCTACAAGCTAAGTAGAATCACATGCTAAACGTAGCCAATCTAGCTCTCACCTCGTTCTGGTAAGCAACGGCGACTCTGGTTCCTGCATCGTCACCAAAAAAAAGCCATCACCACCTCAAATCACCACCAAATCGCAGAACAAAGCTAAGCTTAGAACGAGTTTAGGGAGCAAATAAAGGAGGGCGTTTCACGGACGGACCGAAGAGGTGGCGGAAGGCGTCGCGGCACGCCTCGGTGACGTGGGCGGCGTAGCTGTCGTCCTTCTCCGCCGCCCGCATGATCTCCGGCTGCGCCGCCCCCGGGAACCTCCGCGGGCGCCCGCCTCCGGCCCCGCCGCGGGAGCTGGGACCCGCATCGCCGGCGCCGGCGCCGGCGCCGGCTCGCATCTCTCCGCCGCGTCCAGTGAATTCCTCGTCGCCACGCCGCCCACCCGAGCGATAGAGCCCAGAGCTCAGAGGAGTCTGTGCGCCGTCGTGGACGTGGACTCATGGGCTTTGGACTCGTGGGCTCAATGTTGAATTTGGGCCAGGCAGCACCGGTGGTAGTTTTGCGGAGACACCCCTGGGCCTTAGTGTTATTTATCTATTTAGGTCCATATGTAATGACCGTGTAGCTTCTGCACTTTCCCCTCGTCCGAGACTCCGAGTTTAGGGTTTATTGTTCTTGCGGCGGCTGCTACTTCTTTCCGATCTGCTCGAAGTTCGAAGAAGCTTCTAGATCTTTTGTAAGGGAGTCGCCATGAGCCGATCGGGGCAGCCGCCGGATCTGAAGAAGTAATCTCGCGATTCTTTTCCTCTCTATCTCGATATATTTTGCTTGCCTTTACTACAATTTGTTGGGGTTTTAATCCGAGTTTTTTTCGGTGAATTGCAGGTACATGGACAAGAAGCTTCAAAGTAAGTGAATTTACTTTGATCCTGGTAATCCCAGGCTTTCTAGCTCATGTTTGTTGTGTACTGCTATAAGATGCGAGTATTTGTTTTTCTGAAAGGATTCTTTATGTTATTATAAGAACGAAGATTAGCTGATGGGTTTGATAACCCAGCCTATTTTTAAGTTATTAAGAATGAAGATTAGCTAACGGGCTTGATAACCCAGCCTGGGTTTAGCAATTAGTACCTGAAATATTGGGCTTGATACATTTATTTGGAGAAATTATGGACTATTTTATTGCTTTGTACTTTGCAGTGTTTTACTGGTCTAACGATGTAGTGTTAGCAATGATATTGAAAAGGCTTTGCCTGAAGAACAGCTCTTTTTGTTAGTTATGTTTTTTGCCATTTTAGAAAAATTGAAGATCTCTTGAACCAATTCCGTTTTTCTAAGCACAGTTAAGTTCTCTGTGTGTATGAATACAGTGTAATTCTTTTTAATTAAGGTATATGGTGTAATTTTGGAGGGATGTGTTATGTTGACCAGCTTTGCAATTGTTGACATTGGTAATTGACATGCCCTAAATGGTGATATTTTAGCAAAGTCATGACTTTATCGTCCAAGTGAAACTTCGTGGTCATAGTTACTCTGATAGGGAAATTACTGTTATGGTCTATTTGTTGTATAATTTTTACCAAGTTATGTGTTCAAATATTTCTCATTGTGTCATTTGCACTCCCATGTATTATTTGAAAACTATTGTGTTGTTTTAGGTCAAAATTTTGCTTTCTAAAACAATTGATTGGTCTGTTGCTCTGTTAGGGCATGTGTAATGGTGGCCACATCCCTGCTCCAAATTCTAGCTCTATTACCGTAGCAATAGGGCTGGAGTAAAATATAGGAGAGGGAAATGTAGAGATTGTGTAGGGGGAATAGGATAGTGATTAAAAAATGGATGAATAGTATTAGGATGAGGCTAGCATTACACTTGCCCTTAAAGTGTTAAGTAGGTTATGTGTTCTTGTTAGGTGTCTGTCTTTGCACCTTAATCAACAATCCAACATTGGTTGGCTGCCTTAAATGATGAGCTTATTCGAAAAGCTATTGAAATATTTCCAAATGAAGCTTTTTTTGTCATAGTTACTCTGATAGGGTTGTTCTGCTTTGCGACTGCTGTCCTCCAGTACTGAGGCTAGGTTTACAAATATCTAATTTATTCATTTTTTAACCTTTTAAGAGGAATTGAGATGAAATCATGAAAACACCTTTACCCACCCCCAGTGAAAGGCCAAAAGGGACTATATTGATTAATGAAGTATTCAGGCCAGTATTGTTGCTTACTTTATGGGTGATATCTGGCTCAGACTACCCACAAACAAATTGTCCTGTTGAAATTTCACTCGTCTAATTTGCGGATGCATCAAACTTTAAGGGAAATATTTGTTCTTAGTATAGCTACTTCAAATGAACATGTGCCGTGTAATTGTTTTGACAAAACTATTGGTATATGGACATAGTGTTTGGATTAAGGTACATAAATACTCTGGTGAGTGGTGAGGCATAAATCGGGTCTTCCACGGTTTTTGAAAAACAGTTGCCTTCTGTTTAAAAAAGCATGGAAATATGAGTGCGCTTTCATGCAATTCTTTCCCACTGCTGTTTAATTGTTCTGTCCATACTCCTTAATAATCCTCTTAAAGTGGTGGTGAATTGTGGATGGAGTCTATATTTGTTTGCTTTGCTTATATGGGATGTTCACTCACTGGATCTCCTCTCAACCTTGCCAGTCAAGCTGAATGCAAACCGTGTTGTCATTGGCACACTTCGAGGATTTGATCAATTCATGAACTTGGTCGTGGACAACACAGTGGAGGTCAATGGAAATGACAAGAACGACATAGGGATGGTGGTGAGTGGCTTGCTTTGTCTTGTTTTCTTTAATTTCTTATGACTAGGCCATATCTCCTAAATCAAAATGTTCCCTTCCAAATTATTGGAATGAAAATACCTGTATCGGCTCCTTTCTCACCAGTTCCAAATTTCCAATTATATGATCCTGTACTGATAGTATAACTTTTTCCTTAGGTAATAAGGGGAAACAGTGTTGTGATGATTGAAGCCCTTGAACCGGTTGCAAAGCCTCAATGAACGTTCAGCTTTCCTAATTATGTCTTAGCGTGTTCAGCTTTCCTAATTATGTCTTAGCGTGTTCAGCTTTCCTAATTATGTCTTAGCGTGTTCAGCTTTCCTAATTATGTCTTAGCGTGTTCATGCTCGAAGTTCGAAGAAGCTTCTAGATCTTTTGTAAGGGAGTCGCCATGAGCCGATCGGGGCAGCCGCCGGATCTGAAGAAGTAATCTCGCGATTCTTTTCCTCTCTATCTCGATATATTTTGCTTGCCTTTACTACAATTTGTTGGGGTTTTAATCCGAGTTTTTTTCGGTGAATTGCAGGTACATGGACAAGAAGCTTCAAAGTAAGTGAATTTACTTTGATCCTGGTAATCCCAGGCTTTCTAGCTCATGTTTGTTGTGTACTGCTATAAGATGCGAGTATTTGTTTTTCTGAAAGGATTCTTTATGTTATTATAAGAACGAAGATTAGCTGATGGGTTTGATAACCCAGCCTATTTTTAAGTTATTAAGAATGAAGATTAGCTAACGGGCTTGATAACCCAGCCTGGGTTTAGCAATTAGTACCTGAAATATTGGGCTTGATACATTTATTTGGAGAAATTATGGACTATTTTATTGCTTTGCACTTTGCAGTGTTGTACTGGTCTAACGATGCAGTGTTAGCAATGATATCGAATAGGCTTTGGCTGAAGAACAGCTCTTTTTGTTAGTTATGTTTTTTGCCATTTTAGAAAAATTGAAGATCTCTTGAACCAATTCCGTTTTTCTGAGCACAGTTAAGTTCTCTGTGTGTATGAATACAGTGTAATTCTTTTTTATTAAGGTATATGGTGTAATTTGGAGGGATGTGTTATGTTGACCAGCTTTGCAATTGTTGACATTGGTAGTTTACATGCCCTAAATGGTGATATTTTAGCAAAGTCATGGCTTTATCGTCCAAGTGAAACTTCGTGGTCATAGTTACTCTGATAGGGAAATTACTGTTATGGTCTATTTGTTGTATAATTTTTACCAAGTTATGTGTTCAAATATTTCTCATTGTGTCATTTGCACTCCCGTGTGTTATTTGAAATTATTGTGTTGTTTTAGGTCAAAATTTTGCTTTCTAAAACAATTGATTGGTCTGTTGCTCTGTTAGGGCATGTGTAATGGTGGCCACATCCCTGCTCCAAATTCTAGCTCTATTACTGTAGCAATATGGTTGGAGTAAAATATAGGAGAGGGAAATGTAGAGATTGTATAGGGGGAATAGGATAGTGATTAAAAAATGGATGAATAGTATTAGGATGGGGCTAGCATTACACGTACCCTTAAAGTGTTAAGTAGGTTATGTATTCTTGTCAGGTATCTGTCTTTGCACCTTAATCAACAATCCAACATTGGTTGGCTGCCTTAAATGATGAGCTTATTCGAAAAGCTATTGAAATATTTCCAAATGAAGCTTTTTTGTCATAGTTACTCTGATAGGGTTGTTCTGCTTTGCGACTGCTGTCCTCCAGTACTGAGAGCATCCCCAGCAGGGGAGCTAAACTCCCCTGCATCAACGCCTAATTGCTAATATCCAGCCGCATGCAGTCCTGCAGTCTCAGCCGATTTCAAAAATTCTCCCGCACTGGAATGATGCCGGCCAAGTTAAAGTGTCTCCTGGGGATGCTAGGTTTAAAAATATCTAATTTATTCATTTTTTAACCTTTTAAGAGGAATTGAGATGAAATCATGAAAACACCTTTACCCACCCCCAGTGAAAGGCCAAAAGGGACTATATTGAAGTGTTTTGGGTGCAGATTCTATTCAGGCCACTATTGTTGCTTACTTTATGGGTGATATCTGGCTCAGACTACCCACATACAAATTGTCCTGTTGAAATTTCACTCGTCCAATTTGCGGATGCATCAAACTTTAAGGGAAATGTTTGTTCTTAGTATAGCTACCTCAAATGAACATGTGCCATGTAATTGTTTTGACAAAGCTATTGGTATATGGACATAGTGTTTAGATTAAGGTACATAAATACTCTGGTGAGTGGTGAGGCATAAATCGGGTCTTCCATGGTTTTTAAAAAACAGTTGCCTTCTGTTTAAAAAAACATGGAAAATATGAGTGCGCTTTCATGCAATTCTTTCCCACTGCTGTTTAATTGTTTAGTCCATACTCCTTAATAATCCTCTTAAATGGTGGTGAATTGTGGATGGAGTCTATATTTGTTTGCTTTGCTTATATGGGATGTTCACTCACTGGATCTCCTCTCAACCTTGCCAGTCAAGCTGAATGCAAACCGTGTTGTCATTGGCACACTTCGAGGATTTGATCAATTCATGAACTTGGTCGTGGACAACACAGTGGAGGTCAATGGAAATGACAAGAACGACATAGGGATGGTGGTGAGTGTCTTGCTTTGTTTTGTTTTCTTTAGTTTCTTATGACTAGGCCATATCTCCTAAATCAAAATGTTCCCTTCCAAATAAATTATTGGAATGAAAATACCTGCATCGGCTCCTTTCTCACCAGTTCCAAATTTCCAATTATATGATCCTGTACTGATAGTATGACTTTTTCTTTAGGTAATAAGGGGAAACAGTGTTGTGATGATTGAAGCCCTTGAACCGGTTGCAAAGCCTCAATAAACGTTCAGCTTTCCTAATTATGTCTTAGCGCGTTCAGTTTTCCTAATTATGTCTTATTGCTTGAACTGATTGTATATGCCGTCTGGCATATTGTATCCTGAGTTCCCGACCTTGTATAGTTTATCCGCCATATATGTGCACTGTCAGTGATAATACGTTGCATGGGGTTCCATGCTATTCTGTTGTGGATTAACATCACCATTTGTAGGTTATCTGTTTTCTTGTATGAACCGTCGTGGAAGCAGAAAAACTGGGAGGTTTTTAGAGTTTTTGTCCACTTTTTTTTAAAAGAGAAAAGGGACATGTTGATGTTCTCAATGGTTCTGAGATCAGCTGTGCCGTTGGGTTGCTGGAAAAGAACTTAATTCCTGTTCCTTTTATTTCTTTTATCTATTTTGAATGGAGAATTCTGTACTTTTTGATTTCCGCTACCCTTTGGATAATCTTCGATTTATATTTTTAAATAAAATACTACTTCTTCCGTTTTAAAATATAAGACATGGATAAGACGTGGATGAATTAAAAAAGTGACTAGAACGTCTATTATAATGGTGCGCCTCAAATGCTAGGCTTTCAAAAAACCAAGACAATGATTCAATTTTAGACTACTAGACCATCTCCATTAGTATCCTAACCTATCTCCATTAGTGCCCTAACCTATCTTAAGAATTACCTGACCACTATTTGCATCTTTTTTTACTATTTATCTACATTTTACTCTCTTTATTTTATTCGTTATGCAACGTCTTAACTTTGAGCCTTATCCGCTAGACATGCTCTCATATTTTTCAGGAATGGATTTGAACTCTAGGAAGGTGGAACATTTGGTTAAAAGAACATTTTTAATAAAAACTTTAAACAACGAACTAGGCCACTCAACACCAGGGTTTTTTACTAACAAAAACAGGTTTTCAGATAACAAAAACAGCATTTCAAAAAGCGTATGCATGTGTGCGCTACTGCCTAGTCTTTGTACTGGGAAAAACTTATTATGAAGAAAAAGAAAACTCTTAAGGGTTGAAATCGAAAAAGCTTTGAAACATGTTACATAGGACTTGTTTGTTTCAGATTAAATTAAATTAACTGAAATTTTGTTATTTTTTATAAGCCAAGTGATGTAATATTTTGTAATCATTTTTGTGGTTTTTAAATAGTTCTTTTTAGAGTTCGTAAAATATTTTTTTCATATTTTTTGAATTTTTTAAAATGTATCTCGAGGGTGTCACAAATTTGCTGCAGTAAAACTCAACTTATCTTTAATCGAAACAGACAAGGCCATAACCCCCTGCCGTCCGATCCCGCTCCCATCTATATATTCGCATGCTCGCAAGTCGCAACAACAATTCACATCTAGGGTTCTATCCGCCGCCGCCGCCACAGGCCACAGCCGCCTCCAGCTCTCACTCCCTCCCCATCTCGCTCCGTTCGCCAATGGCGGCTCACGCGCAGATCAGCAAGAAGCGCAAGGTACAGCTCCAGCTCCGAGCCCCTCCCTTATCTCCCCTTCGTAGATCCCGCGCTCGGGCTGGCTGCGTGGCCTGTAGGTTGATCCGTGACGTGCCGTGCCGCAGTTCGTGGCGGATGGCGTCTTCTTCGCGGAGCTCAACGAGATGCTGACCCGCGAGCTCGCGGAGGACGGCTACTCCGGCGTCGATGTGCGCGTCACCCCCATGCGCACCGAGATCATCATCCGCGCCACCCGCACCCAGAACGTCCTCGGTACGTGCCCTTCTCCGCGCCCGATCCGTTCGCCGCGGCGTGCTTTCCAATTGGTCTCAATGCCGAATCTGACGCCTCCTCTTGTTCAGGGGAGAAGGGCCGGAGAATCCGGGAGCTGACGTCGGTGGTGCAGAAGCGCTTCAACTTCCCGGAGAACGGCGTCGAGCTCTACGCCGAGAAAGTCAACAACCGCGGCCTCTGCGCCATTGCCCAGGCCGAGTCCCTCCGCTACAAGCTCCTTGGCGGCCTCGCTGTCCGAAGGTTGTTCTTAAACCCGCCCACAATGAAAATGCTGCTGCTATTCTCAGTGCATAGTGTGTAGTGTGTTGGCGCGTCATCTTCACAGCAGGCTTGGCTCCTTGTTCGTGCCAGGCCTGTGTTCGATGGTGACGACATTAATCACCACCCCCTGTTGCATTTCATGAGCAGTGGATGTATTTGTTACTGTTCCATTGCGGGCTGCTTTGGAGGGATATGAACATATGCAACTCATTTTTAGTTTTGTAGAGGTTATGGTTCTTGGGCTGTTTTGGTGTTACACTATTATGTCATCTATAAAGCAAATAGGTCATTTTTATGCCAACTTTGTGTCGGAAGATGACTAAATTACGTTGCCAGCTAGGCTCCTCTGCTGGGAAGCTTAATAATGAGTTTCTAATGTGTTTGACTGGTTGGCCACATTACCTGTCTTCCATTTTTAAAATTTTATACTTATATTTTCGTTTTGATTGGGTTATGCTAGTAGAATTGTTAGAGTTAATTTGCTTGTTTCCATTTTTATTTAAAAACTTCTATTGTCTTTTTATTTTGGGTTTTTTACTAATCAATTGTTCTTTTTCCAGGGCATGCTATGGTGTACTTAGGTTTGTCATGGAGAGCGGTGCTAAGGGCTGTGAGGTATTTGGTCCTGCAATTGCAAACTAATATTGCTCTATTTTGATTCTAAGGTAATTCCTTGGTTTCCAGGTTATTGTAAGCGGGAAACTTAGGGCGCAGCGTGCCAAATCCATGAAGTTCAAGGATGGCTATATGATTTCTTCTGGTCACCCTGTCAACTTGTATATTGACTCCGCTGTGAGGCATGTTCTTCTGAGACAGGTTCATTTCTCGACACTCTGCGTCAAATTCTGTGGTGTACATATTTATTTCTCTGATGTTCTATTTCATGCTTGTCTTCAGGGTGTGCTGGGTATCAAGGTTAAGGTTATGCTTGATTGGGATCCAATGGGCAAGCAAGGGCCTACTATGCCTTTGCCAGATCTTGTTACCATCCACCCCCCAAAGGATGAGGAAGAGCTGTTGAGGCCTCTTACAGCAGAGATCCTAGTTGCTTGAAGTAATCGAGTTTAGGTGAACTGATGCTTGTGCTCTAGTTTTGTTCGGCTGTGAAATGTTTATTGTGAACATCATCCTAGCAAAGGGTTTTTACTTTTTGAAGTTGCAAATTACAGCAACCAATATAAGCTCAGTTATTTCCTAATTATGGTCCTGGCAATGATTTCTTGGTTGATGCTATGTATGATTATAGCCATTCCCTTGTAGTATGTTCTAGATTAGGCATCATCTACAATAGTTTGTTATATTCCATACATTCATAAGTAGCATGCCTGCTCAAGTCTTTGGTTGTTATGTTATAGTTTATAGATCCATAGGTTAGCATCCTGGCTCAGTTATTTTGTCTCCGCACATTGGCATGTAGATATTTTTTCATTCTTTACTTTGTGTTGTCATGCAGGATAGTGTGTATCGGCTTTGCGCTTTTCTTGTGCGTCTTTTGCCGAAAGTGTTTCCTGCTATACTAATTTGAGGAAAGTGGGCAGTTGGGTTAAGCCTATGTGCTTTCTCCAACAATCATTTTCCCCTCATGTAACCTGAAACATATTTGTTTATTTTTTATCCATCAACTTCTGTTTACATGATCTGAAATAATATTGCCATTTTCTTAATTCTTTTTATTGTTTATGGCTTCTACATATATGCATGCATCTATCACAGAATTACAGCTTTTGGTAGGTTCGCACCAAAATGTCCATTACATGCTATTTTTATCATCTGTGTTGGCGCGCATAAATTTGGCCATTGTTTTCTGTGTTTTATTTTTCATTGTTCCGCAGGATAGTGTGTATCGGCTTCATGCTTTTTGCTATGCATTTCATGCCGAAAGTGTTTTCTGCTATATCAATTTGAGGAAAGTGGGCAGTTGGGTTAAGCTTAATAATCTGCTTTCTCCAACAATTATTTTCCTCTCATGAAACAAAAAACATGTTTATTGTGTTTGTGCTTGCTGGTGCGTTTTTCATGTTGGGAGGGAGGCAAGGATAATATAATCTTGGGTCATCAATGTGCCATTTGTAATATGTAGTCCTTTTTTTGCTGTCATTCCTTCATGTGTATCAGACTATCAGTGATTCTATGATTCTGGTATACCATGTGCTAATATTGAGCCTATGATTCTCATCTCTGATATACCCTGTTAGTAGTATTGAGAGCCCAGTTCAGGTGTCATTTGCAGGACTAGTATTAATGGCTTTGCACTAACTGTGTTCGCCTGACTAGATTACTGCTAGACTAATTTGAGAAGAATGGGCAGTTGAGTTTTGCCAAGTGAAGTATGGTTTTCTCAACAATCATTTTTCTTATATTATCTACCGACCTTAAACTCAAGTTTAAATCAGTTTGCACTGTAGAATTTGAGTTGATAAGTTGCACTACATTCCTTTTTTGCAGTTGATCACTGTTGTAATTTTAACTTTACTTTTCTCTTTGGTGCTGTACATCTTTGGTTGTCAGGCCGCAGGAATTTTGTATCGGCTGCATGCTCATCTATGCATTGCTTCCGAGCGACCCTGCAAAATTCATTTTCGGATGATGCTTCTGTTTCAGCATTCGGCTGTTTGCTTGGATTGTTGTTAAAGCTATCCTCCGTAGATGCTTATTTTAAAGTTTTTTTATGCTTGGATCACGAGTTTTGTAATCGGTGGTTTATTGTGAATTCGTGCCTTTTTCAGACATGTCATCATTTGACCGCCGTGCCTTTTTCAGACATGTCATCATTTGACCGGATTGCATTCAGTCCTTCGAAATGCAATTTGCCGATGGTGGGTTGATTTGTTCGGCGAGTGTGAGCTTCACTTCCCTTAAAAAATGTTGGCTTCACACTGGAACAAGAACAATCTAACGGACTGATCAAGGATTATTAAGATAATTCGCCTAAATTCAATAGATACAAATGTCGAAATTTCTTGGCAGCAATTTATGAGATGCCGAGATCCAATTTCACTGGTGCATTTGCCACGCCGGTTTCAGCTGCGTCAGTCTGAAGAGCTCCCAAGTTACCCTGCGGATGTTTTGGGGCTTGCCGTTGGTGGTGATGAAAATTGTTCATTTTTTGGAACATTGAATGTAATTGTTGAAAATATGGACAGATTCATGAGCTGTAAGTTCTGGCACTTACTTAATTGTCGTATTATAAACACAAACAATCAAACTTTTAGAAAATGCTGAATGCTGCCCAATTCATTCTAAGTTGGGGTAGTAAATTAGTAATTGACATGCAAAATCATGCATGCTCATAAGTGCTGGCACGAACTGAATATAAGACGAGATCATGACCAGTGTTTTCCTAAACGCTAAACACCAATTAGTCGGTCACCCACTGTTTAGCTAGATAAACGGGCTAAACAGCCGTTTAAACGGTTTAAACGGTGTTTAAACAGACTAAATGGTTGTTTAAACGTAAACGGTTGACCACCATGTAGCGTTTAAACGGTGTTTAAACAGGCTAAACGACAGTTTAGGCGAACAGTGATCATGACACGGCAGCTCAAGCACACAAACTGCATCAAATTCGCCAGTGTTACCAATCAGCAGCGTGCGTGCCTATCTATCTCCGGACGCAAACTGCAACACGAACCAAAGAGACAGCAGTATTTAGAACAGAAACCCAGCCCAGCTAAGCAAGAATCTACTTGAAACCAACCAAATTAAAGTTAGGGATACAGCCTAGCCCCTAAGGGCACAACTAAGTTGGCAACATCTTACCGGGTTACAGCCACTGACTGCAATAAGAATTAACTGCACTAATACGCAGATACACACACCACCCCACCAGGTGAGCCGGCTTGAGGGGGAGCCCTAGGACGGGCGAGCCCGCTTGTTGCTGTTGCTGCCGTTGCTGCTGCTGCAGGACGGGCACTTGTACTGCTTGATGTGCTCCGCCTTGGCCGGCGTGATCTTGACGCACTTGCCATGGAACCACTTCTCACAGATGTCGCAGCAGATCCAGAACTCGTCCGCGCCGTAGTTCTCCCCACACGCACCACAGAGGGTCTCCCCGTGTTCCTCTTCACCACCACCGCCGCCGCCGCCGCCTTCCTCCTCGTCAAGGCCTTCCTCTTCGCGATCCTCCTCCTTCTCTTCCTTCGCCTGCGGCTTTGGCAGCTTCGCACGGGATTCAGACCCCCCTTTCTGCTTTGGAAGGAGTGTGTGCAGGTGAGCCATTTTTTTGCATGAAAATGACTGTTATAGGCAAGTGGTATACACAAGACCAAATGACTGGCTGGGAATTTTCAGTCTATTGAATGTAGTTACACAAAGGGAGGATAAAATCATGATATGGTGTGCATGTGGAGAGAATGGATTGTACCGTTTTATTGTTGGACTTGGATTTGCTATTGCTATGGTTATTATTGCTTGGTGCCTTCGTTTTGCTCTTCCCACTAACAACTTCAAAAATGGTGGGATGATCATTAATCAGACCAAACAGGCGCTTCCTGCATAGTAGCAACAAGGAGTGGCAGCGGCATATATCAGGCCAAACACTCAAACAGTGGTAGAAAATAGCATAATTCCCACAAAAAAAATGCTAAGATATGCCATTATAATTTGCAGTAGATCATGTGCAGCATTTTGTTTAAGGAAAAAGTATTGATTTGGTCCCTCAACTATGCCCGCTGGACCACTTTGGTCCCTGAATCTCAATACCAAACTTGTGAAGTCCCTCATGTAGCAAAACCGGGCTTGACCAATCCTTTGACCAATTAAAACAACGGTATTAGGATTTTGACTGGTCAAAACAGCGGTATTAAACTTGAGAAAGGAGAAATTTGAGAGATAAAGTGAGAGATAAAGCAATGAGATGGATGTCATGTGGCCATCAAGTCAGCAAAAAACCTACATAGATATCACACAGGCAAAAAAACACCCTATAACAGCCAATGATCTGTTCAAATGACTAATTTGGTCCGGTTTTGCTACATAAGAGGCCTCACAAAGTCCGGTATTGAGGTTTAGAGACCAAAGTGGTCCAGCGGACATAATTGAGGGACCAAATCGACACCTTTTCCTTTGTTTAATACCAAAGCAGTTTTACAAAAACCTGAATAGTTTATTGCAACAATAATGATAGAATGGGTCAGTTAGCTCCTTTTAGTAACTCTAGGTTTTGCAAAAGTAGCCAACTTGAAATACTACCGTGCCCTTGTTTTTTTTCAGCTTGTGGCTTAAAAGTTTAATCGTAAAAGGTTTTGACCCCTCCAGAAAAGTCTTGGAGAGTCCAAATAATTACTAAAAAAATATTTTAGGAATTACATTGTTTGGCTTGTACAAAAATGACAAATTTCCATCGTTAGCTTTTAATTTTAATTTAAGCTGAAAGAACAGGCCTTTATTATTAATAAAAAACCTTCTATTACTTTATGGAGTATTCCGTTTAAAGTTTGTGTAACTATAGTGAGCTAAATGATTCCTAATACAAGGCAGGCCTATCTAGGCTTTATTATGTTTAAATGTCATGCTCAACTAGTTATCTTAAGCTTTGTTAAAAAAAAATTATCTTAAGCTATCTTTTTCTAATGCCTAGACCACCCAAAATTGGGTTAGGAAACCACACAAAACAAAAGAAGAGGTATGATAGCATAGTTCCAGAAAAATAGATTAAAAAACTAACCTGTCATTTTTATCAAATCCAAAACGAGCACCGAAGTAAAACGCAACAGAAATTAACCATGCGTCACTGTGTACTGCAACCATGGACAGCCAATCTTTTTCCTGCATTCCGTCTCGTGCAAAATTAATGCCCAATGCTGGCTCTGGGAGCTCGGGTGGCACCTCTTCTGCAGGCAAATTTACTTCCCAATGCTCATTGGGAAACCCATAAAGGCACAAGTTTTCCTTTTCTGCAGAAACGAACACATGGTCATGTCTGTCTGTACAACTATATTGGTTAGCTTACGATGCCTTGGAATAATCACAAAAGGCTGTCAAAGCATTTCAGTATCTACTGTAATTGATCAGTGATCACATGATTACTAGGCATGTAAATGAGAAAAAAAAAAGAAACAAATATAATTGAAACATATAGGCATAAAATATTTTTGGAATAAGTGAACCCCAAAGATAATTTTCAAATCTATTCATATAAACCTCAAATTAGAAGACATCAGTTCCTAACAACACATCATATAATACAAATAATAAAAATGTGATTCATCAAAGCAATGATTAACAGTAACGTATTCAGTGATAATATCTATTAGGTGCTAACATAATAACATCAAATATGGGCCATGAATCCATGAGGAGCGGCTCAGATATAGAGAGGTGGAAACCCCCTTTCTCACTTAAACGCTTTCATGAATAGCCCCCAATTGACATTAGCACTAGCCACTAGATATGCTGACATGATTAACTAAGACTGAAATCACATGTAAATGACTATGTTTGGCCAATGACACATGACATTAAAGGCACGAATCACCAAAGAATAACTAGCGAAATCCCGATATCTAAAATCTAGAACAATCCCCTAGTCTCCCCCTCCCCTCAAAATTTAAACACCACATTTGATCAATCGTAATAACTTCGTATAGCATACATTATACGAAGTTATACGAGTATTAGGATTTTGACTGGTCAAAACAGTGGTATTAAGAAGCATATATACAAGCTCAAACTAACCATCATTTGCGCTTTACTTAAAGCAAATTGTTTCAACACGCCATCTTCTAAGGAGAATTAGAGTCAGTGTCACAATATCTTAATTCCTACCCAAAGCTCCAATGTTCACTATGATTCCACCGGCTAAGTCATAAGCATTAGCCATTAGTTTGCCCACTCACAAATTGATCTAATTCACCTACCGAGTGACCCACTGATATAACTTGACGATCGAGGATCTTCATAGCAATTATCCCCCTGGTGTACTCCACATCCCATGACCCATAATAAATGTTCAGAGCATTGATGAGGCTTGTAGGTTGCAATGGGGCAATGAAAGCTAGGACACAGTTGTGCAGAGGGCAGTAGTGGCAAGGAATTAACAAGACCCGCCACTGGGGGGGGGGGGGGGGGGTAAAAAAAAGGAGAGGTGTTCTCTTGAAAAGGAACAGTGGCTAAATAGAGAATTTGATGCATCGGTCTTCTGTTGATTATCGGAAAAAACGATTTGGGGTGTGGCCTGTGGGGGGTTTGGTTTGCAGCATTCAGTACAGTTTAGGAGGAAGCTAGGAGTCCGCCATCCCTGAATCATGCATCTGATCAAATTGCAACATCATCTAGTGGATCCCAGCAGCCCTGGTCTTTGCTCAATGCAACAGTGGAATTGTACCGGTGGTAGCGAAGTTCAGTAACCACCATGGCCCATGACTCCATGAGGATTAACTACTCTAGTCAGAACACAATCACACAACCAGTTTCAGCTGTACACACCAAGCAGCAAAGATGAGCTCTATGATTGTAGATATGTAACCAGTTCTCCTCATTCCAAGTCAAAGACCACATCAATCATTGTTAGGACAGAAGAATCATACCCCACCAACCAAGCAGGACCCACTAATGCTGAACCTAACGACCCAAACTCCAATAGCCACCCCAAGTTGCGAGCAGCCTATACTAGGCCACATATGTGGCGCCTTCCAGGCCAGTGCCATCTCTCCTACTGCCAAGGTAGCAGCTTATTAGAAGGTGCATTTATGCAAGCATGTCAGTCACTCACAATAGCGCATAGAAGAAAAAAAAATCAAGATTTAGCAGGACGGTTTAGGGAGCCGTCCTATCTGAGCAATCAATCTTGATAACCCCATGGACCAGCCGATCTATCATTAAGGACAAGCATTTGGGGTGATCTGCACCGTCCATTTCTGGCCATTCCACGGCCGAGAACTTCCAGTTCCAACATACTGGCAGGACGCTCCTCGTTAAATTAAACAATTAAGGCCCCCTACATCGAATTCAGGCAGCTTCATGTACGACGCATATTGTATTGCTGCTACTCCTACATGGCTGCACACTGCTTATCCTCCAGTTCTTGGGTTTTTTAAAAAATTAAGGGCTAGCGTGCAAGTTGTTCAGTATGTAACAGTAAGTTATCGTCCGGTTCTTGGATTTAAAATAAATTAGGGATTAGCGTGCTAGCTATGCAGTATGTAACACTAATTTAAGCACACGTCTAGATGGAAACGAGGAAAAAAACAATAGAAAATTTTAATGAAGCACTCAACCCTAATGGAAAAATTGCATTTTCCCCGAAAATTTTCGAAGCACAAGGCAACAAAAACATGTAAAGAAAATGAGCGCGGCAATTAGGAGCAGGAATTCGCTCACCGGGGTCGCATTGCCGGTAGAAATCCTCCACATCTGCAGCAAAGAACAGACGGCGACCAGTCAGACTCACGAGACCCAAAAAAGAAAAAATTTCCACACACACAGCAGAAAGAAAAGGAGAGGCGCAATCCCGCATCTAAAGCTTCCATTCGAAGGAAGGAGAAAAGAACCCAATCCCTCGGCCTCGGGGCAGCCACACCCTGACACCCACACCTACCGGTGGTGAGCGCGCGGATGAGGCCGGCGCGGCGGCCCTTGAAGTCCCGGAACACCTCCTCCACCGTCCGCGGGTTGTACTGCGGGTCCATTGCCGGCGGGGTTGGGGGAGGAGGAGGAGATTGGGGAGGATGTGAAGCTCGCGCTGCTCGCTAGCTCGACATTTTTTTGGGGGGATCTTTTGGAGCGGAGGGTTTAAAAGCGAGAGGAGGAAGGAGGAAGGAGAGGGGGGGCGGACGCGAGGGGGGATGGGAGTGGTGGATTGGAGACGAGGGAACGTGTCCGGCGGGCCTGGGTGAGTGGGCCCATCGTCCCAGCCCAGGCCCAGGCCCTGCAGGTGGTGGTGGCGTTTTTTTTTTTTTTTACGCTTCTCCACGAGGGACGCGCGGATTGTGGTGCTCTCGCGTTCGCGTGTGCTTTCGAAATTTGGCGCGGCAAAGGTTGCCCCGTTAATTTGTGAAGCGTGGCAGAAAATAGTGTAGGGTTTCGTGCTAGGAATTAATCGAAAAAAAGCTCGTCACGTTCCAAAATAATGCATGAGTATTTCGTACGAGCGAACGGCTTAAATGCATGTTTGGAATGTTGAAAAACATCGTAGGAAAAAAACAAATTGTTTTGACTCCATTATGGCCTATATCCTCTCGACCAAGTTAAGAAGTGCAATGGAAGGTGCGGACAAGGCCTTGGTCTAGTGGTAGAGGCTACAGTGGCAGGGCTACCCACTAAAGTTCAAACCCTAGTTTTGGCTCTGTGTGTCACATTTGTCTAGGATTTTCCTAGAGTCGTATGGTACGCACATGCGTGTGTCTTGATGCCTAATTGCTGTCCCTTAGGGCAATCGATATTTCTAGCGTGTGTTAGGGTGCACTGGTGTGTGTGCGTGTTAGTTTAAGGGTTAGAAGTTAGGGAGTAAGTTGTGTGCATCTTTTTTGTACCCTCTCAAAAAAAAAGTGCAAAGGAAGGTGTTTGATTGTGTAAATAAAATGAGGCAAGCTAAAGAGATGGTGTTTGGTTGCACATATATCTCATCTGTCTTTGGCATCCTCGTAGGTTAGACATTTTGTCGAACACTAGTCCGACATTTGCTATTGTCTGTTGTTTTTTGTGATATGTTGCAAATTATCACATTTAAAGGGTTAAACAATGATTTTTAGTGGCGAAGCGACACAACCCCAAAAGGCAAGGCGGCGCACATAGTCCGGAGCCATGAGATTAGTCCTTTTGTCGAACCAATGTTGTTTCAACTTGTGTGCTCAACGTCATCGTCCCCGTATGCCTCCAACGAGACTTGCATCGTTACTCCGTCCAACCTAAACGTTGTCATGCCAAGCACTTCATTTACACCTAGGTGTGGCGACGGGGACATTCCCTGTCGGGGAGTGCTTCCCTGTCCCCGCGATCCAAAAATTTTCCCGTCCCTATCCCCGTTCCCCATCTTGGGGATCAAAATTCCCTGTCCCACCCCCGTTCGGGTGGCGGGCCCCGTCGGGGACCCATCCCCATGAAAATTACATACAAGAGTAACATTCTTTACCCTAAAGCCATGTAGAGAGAAGAAAAAATAGAATGAATATGCTTTGGAAATTTGATTGATGCATATATGAAAATATGTATATAAAGGGCTAGATTACATGTTTGCGATCTAACAATGATTACATGTTTGCGATCTAACAATTAAAATAGAGTAAACTAATTTTAGGTCCCCAACCAGGTCCCCGTGGGAAAATCTTTCCCCATCCCCACCATCCCCGACAAGGAACTTCCCATTTACATCGCCACGGAGATTAATTTCTCCCTATACCTGTCGACGGTTGAGATATCGATCTCAAGTCAACCAAGGTTCTTGATAGGTGAGATAGGAGACACGCCAAACAACGCGAACAGCAACGAACAGGAGACAGGGGTTTTTATCCTGGTTCAGGCCTCTCGGGAGAGATAATAGCCCTACGTCCAGCCTTTCTTATATATCAGAGATGAATACAAGAGGTGGCTCGACGAGACGAACAAGTCTCGGCGAGATTATGGTGTATGCGAAGTGCTAAAGTTCTAAGTCAGGGATGAAAACTCTAGCCAGGTCCCTCTAAACGCCTTAGGGGCCCTGCTTATATAGTGCGAAACAAACCGACCTACCAAGGAGTATCGGGCCGGGCTAACTACGAGATCGTAACGAACTCATACATGCCAAATACAACCTACGGTAGATAAGGTAATCTCCTAATCTTGGGGATCACGACCTCCAATCCAATCCGGGAAACCAACGTCCGGGTCTTCACGTAGTCGTGCAGAACTCTTGTTCGAGCCGGACTCGAACACGAAGCCTAGGCCATCACGCACCGTACCAACCAAGAGGCTGTCCGGCAGAGCGCATATGGGCCAGATAGAACCTTCCAGGGAGCTGGGCCCTGGCAGGCTGTTCGACTGGGCCGTCAGGGAGTGGGCCATGGCAATGGGCCGTAATTTTATCCCCGACAGCTAGCCCCCGAGACTCAAGTGGAAGGACTCACTAGAGTGGGGTCTTCCTCTTGAGACTCCAAGTCACGAAGAGGGAAATTTTGCTGCTACAGAGACGTGTAACAGGCGACCGAACAGGTTATGGTTCAACCGAGCAAGACCTGCTCGGGACCGAACAAACCTGATCAGTGCCGAGCAACTCTGTTGCGTCGAACAGGGAATGTAATAACTTCGTATAGCATACATTATACGAAGTTATACGAGCGAGGTGGGGAGTGCGAGGTGGGGCGGGGCAGCGAGAAGCAGGGGGGCTGGGCGGCGGCAGTGCTTGGCTAGGTGCCCCGAGCGCCTGCACAGGAAGCAGCGGACGGGGTCTCGGCAGGAGGCAGCGCGGTGGCCCGAAGCGAAGCAGCGGAGGCAGCGCCCTTTAAGGGCAAGGCTCCGCCCGGCGAGCCAGGCGGCGGGTTTGCGAGCCATAACTCCGGCCGCCGCAAGCGGAAGGCGCGTCTGGCGCCGCCGAGACCTCGGGAGGACGAGTTGCCAAGGAGGGAAGGGCACGGTTGACGAGGAGGAGACCGCGACCGAGCGGTGGTAGGCGGCCGGTGGCGGGCAAGCTTCAATGCGTTGCAGGGGGAAAGGGGGGCGAGTAATGGCGGGCGGTGGTGGCAGGCGAGGGTGGATCGAAGGGGAAGGGGGAGAGCTGGCAACCTCCGCGTACGAGCGGCGGCGGAGCAAGCCTCTCGAGGCGGCATCTGCAGCGTGGGGGTGCAGGGCGAGGAGGGATGCGCCGCCGGCAGTGGAGGGGGTGGCTGCGCTCGCCGGAGCGGCCGAGCGCAGGGGTGCAGTGGCCGC
>SPJY01013647.1:1671505-1707029 GCA_005191435.1 Raddia distichophylla
GTTGTTGAGACTGAGATGGCGAAGTTCCAGGTAGGGTACTTTCTATTTCCTCGCATATCATTATTCTTTTCTTATAGTTTGTATTGTAAATAGCAACATAGAATCATCTTTGTTTCTGTTCAGTTCTACAGTTTCACTAGCCTTATTCCTATATAATCACTAATTACAATGGTATAATCAAGTTAAGTTTTATTGCTGCAACTTCTAATGTGTACTTTTTGTGTGAATGAAACCACTTCAGTTGATCATCAAGTGAACACATCAAATTTACCAAGTTGTATTCATCTGGAGACTCTTGAATTTAATAGTGGCCAGCACAAATACTTAAACATAATGTTTAGGTTTTGTTGCGCTATAGTTATTTCTTCATGATATTTTTGTTCTGGGAGCAATTACCATATGCATATCGTATATGGTTTATGGACCATTGTCTGATCTATGTGGAAATTGATGAGGAATATCTTGAATAGTTGGCCTGACATGTAAACAAATATATATAAACAATAATTATCCTGCAAGATAGGCACATGGTACAGAGTCTCGTACTGTTGATTGTAATGGCATCATGATATCACTTGAAAAATAGTAGTTACAATTCTTATAAGATTTACCACTCTAGCATTTATGATCTGACTTCATCCATGAATTTTTCAAAGTTGTAAGTTCTGACGTACAGTTTGAGCAGTTTCACAATGGGTAGTAGAAAGCTAAACTTTGTTTATTATATTTGCCCCAGATTGTCTTATCAACCATTATCCACATTCTACAATATGGTCTACAATGAAAATTTAAAAGTTTCACTAGCAAGAAAGTCGGTAGGGTATTCCTAAAACTTTACACTCAAGAGAGAATTAGTAGTTGCGGTCAGGGTTCTTTGTGATACTTGTCGCGAGAATCTGGATTGACATGATTCCTATGGGTGGATTGGGGTGTGTTGGCTTGAATTTAAAATAAGGATAGTGGGCAGAGTCATCCTAGAAAATATTTGTGCCCTAAGGACCAGATCCGCTCTGATCCTTTAGATAACATGGGTCAGACCCTTTTCTCACACCATGTCACCCCTCCATCATGATGCCACCCTGCATTGCCGCTCCGCTCCCTGCTGGCTACCCCTCCCTCTCTCCCCATTGAATGTGATTGCCTTTCCCTTGCCTCCACACATGGTCATGCCTCTACCTTAGTCTCCTCTTCGGCCACTCTCTTTCATCCTCTGCCCCTCCAAGATTGGTGATGTCCCTGCTGATCAAAATGTTTTGGACCCTAATATCGCTAATGCTAAGACCTTCCTTGGTTCATCCCAATTGATATATGATCTGCTCATGCTTCTTTATTTCAGCTTGTTCAATTGTCTTTTAAAGATATTAATTCTTTTTGGTGTTGCATTCAAGTTTGCTATCGTTTTCCTTCAGGTGCTTAGACCCCATTTTTTATTGGGACCACCATTTTAAAGATTGTGGTTAGCTATGTGCCAGTCCAAAGCGACACTAGCAAATAAAATGACACTTCCTCCCTGTCACAATTGAAAGGTTCTAATCTGTTTTTCACCATAGAAAATGACTCTTTTATTCGTGCCCCTACCAACACAATGATTTCATTGGATCATTGCTTCTAGCAGTCATTGGATCTCTCTAGCTCTCTCACGCACAAACATGAACGGAGCACTGCTGCAGCTGCCCCTAGGTCTCTCATTCATGGACATGAACAGAGCTTTCATGCCCCTAGCTCTCTTGCAAATGAACACAAGGAAAAAGTTCTTTCCTTCGGAGTTTTCAGCTTAGGGATGGTGCTGACGCTTCTGCTACTCAGTGACTGCACAGCGCACATCTGCTTAGATTCAGCATGCCGTGCTGCTGCCTGGGACAGTGTGGCACACTTCTGCTGAGGGGGCGGCAAAGCATTGCTGCTGTGCTAGCTGGTGGCTTGGCTGACAGCCACCTGGTGAAGTTGCGGCTGCTATGGAGGCAGCACCAGAAATGTGCTTGGGTGACTGCTGGGATGAGTCTAAAAGAAGAAAAGTGGGGAATGGCGGGGTAGTTCCGTGGAAAGGAGTAACAAAGTCATTTAATATGGTGGAAAATGTTTTATAACCTTTTAATTGTGGTTTAAGGGAGGAAGTTATATTTTATTACCTAGTGTAGCTTTGGAGTGGCATATAGTTAATTAGGGTGGCAAATTATTATATGCCACTCTCTGTAGTTGCTTATAATTAAATTTTCATATAGTTACATTTTTCTCTCTTTCCACCAGGAACGGATGAACCGATCTTTGATGGTCTGCCAAGACAAATTTGAAGCAGCAAAGCTCCAGAAGATGAAAACAGATGCAGCTGCAGAGCTGGAATCCTGCGTAAACAGATCTATTGATGACAGCATTAGGGTCCTGCCGCATGTGGTTGATCAACTCAAGTCCTCCCTCTCCATCAATTAGGGAACTTGTCTAATCCGAATTAGATAGCAGAATCTCTTTCATGTTCACCTTGAGATTAAGCCGCCCATTTTTGGGTGGTGACTTCACTGAACGAATCAATGCAGAGCCAATGCCAATATTAGGATAACATGATCACTGTATCTTTACACTCCTGCCATGAGAATTTTGTCCACAACCACTTTTTGCTAAGAGCTTATGCAATAAAAGAAGGAAACGATCCATCATTCATCGTATAGCTCCAGCTTCATGTAGTAGGACATCTTTTTCGCCACTGCTAGCATTGCCAGCAGGTTCCCTAAAATACATCTTTTTGGCCACTGCTAGGATTGCCGCAGGTTCCCTAAAATATTGTTGCGGATAATCTTAATCTCTATAAGTTCCAATAGTGTCTATATTTAGAAACTCTTTAGAGGATCTCTATATCTTTTTTAAGATACACTCTGTAGTAATACATCTTTTTGGCCACTGCCAGGATTGCCAGCAGGTTCCCTAAAATATTGTTGCGGATAATCTTAGTCTCTATAAGTTCTAGCAGTGTCTATATTTAGAGACTCTCTAGAGGATCTCTATATCGTATTGAAGATACACTCTGTTGAAGATGATAGAAATATAGCGAACAAATAGTGATTTAGAGAGAATGAAATATAGAGATCCTGCTAGAGTTGCTCTAATGGTTTGAACATTTGATATTCGGTCACAAACTGTTGTCAGAAAATCATATGATGATGCATCGCTGCATTAGGGCTTGTTTGGGAGCAAGTGGCAAAATTCTCGGCGAAAATTTGCCCCACGGTTCTTTTTTTGTCATTTGGAATCCTCCACACTCTCTCTTTCTTCTAGAGCACTAGTGGCAGCTTGATGGCCGCATCGGCGGCGGCGGTGGCAAAGCAGTCGAAGAGGCTGAGGAGCTGCGTGGCATGGTGGTGGTGACCATCTGAAAGGATCTAGTTGGCATAGAGAGAGGTGAATAGGAAACTTTTAAAAATTTAAGTTAAAGTTCAAACCTTTTAGCAATTTGTTACCCAATCAAGTAGCAAGTCCTAAACTAAGCAAGATATGAAAAACCAAACAAAGAGGAAAGAAAAGGAGATAAAACACAAGTGCTGAAAGTAAATTGATAAAATTAAATGCAAAAAGTACCGGCTTTAAAAAGAGAGGGACACAACGATTTTTGACCGAGATTCGGAGTCCTCCTACTCCCTATTGAAGCAAGCCCTTCACCAAGGATCGGCTCCCTCTCGATCCCACAGCCTCTTTCCACTCAAAATTGCTTTTCACCACTCCGGTAGGCAAGCATCTAACCTTCATAAGTCATCTTGAAGGCTCCCACAACCTCCATGGCAAGCTATTAAAAAACAACACCGTCAAGCCGTTTAGGATTGGTAATGTAAGGGTAATTAGTTTCGAATCATCACTCAAATGGATAACACACTCAATCATATTTGGATACATTTGGTGGAATTTTGGGCCTTTTAGTGGAGATATGTTTCATCTGAAGAACAAGGCTCAAGGACTGGCTAATAGGTTTGAGAATAATATTATAAAGCCAAAGCTCAGTTTGGAATGAAGGTTCTGCGTCCTTTTATAGGTTAAGATACAAATAATAGCCGTTTGAGTGTAATCGTAGCCGTTAATAAGAAGACAAATTACTTTTGCAAAAGCACCGTCAAAGTTGCTTTAGCAATGAACGGATTTTATCGGTAGAAATTTTGAAACAGAAAAAAACAATTTTGCGGCGAACAAACTTTCGGTGGAAAACCTTCACGCGACGGACTATCTGGCGTGAACTTAGATTTGTCTGCACACTATGCCAAGAAAGTTTATATTGCGGCGGACTGTCCTGTGTACACATGGTTTTGTCTGCACGACAACCTAAAGATAACTAGTTCACGATAGATCGTCCAACGTGAACTGAAATATTTCTGGAGAAGCACCAGACTAAAGAGAACTATCAAGGCAAGGCTTGTCCAGCGAGAACTTGAATTTTTCTGAAGAAGCACGGGACAAAAAGAGGGTGGTTGATAATTTGTTCGGCGTTAACTGGAATTTTTCTGTAAAGGAAATATGGCTAAGTTTTTAGGAATAGGTTGCACAAAATTATTTTCATATGATTGAGAGAAATATTACACAAAGAAGTAATGATGTGAAACCCTTTTAATAGTATGGTAAACGACAAAAAAAATACCTAGCTACAAGCTTGATACATCTCTTACGCTTAAACTAGCAAAAATATCCTTCATTTTGTCTTTTAACTTGATGCCGCACCATTAAGGTAAAAACTCAAAAAATAAGCTTAATTACTCTGAAGTGAGTCCAATTAACATTCTTGAGGTCATTATCACCAAAACCCTTTAATAATTCAATCAATAAAAATTGGGGGCCTAGATGCTACAATCTCTCCCTTTTTGGTGATTGATGACAATAGTTTCTGCAAAACAGAGTTAGCTTCCGAGCTCAGATGAAATTTTACAAATGCAAATTTAAACTCCCCTTAAACTCCCCCTTAAACAAGCAATAAACTCCCCCTTAAACAAGCAATAAAGTTTTGAGATTAAGCTTGAATACGGATACAATACTAAGACATAGGCTAAGAACTTAAGATCTTTTCTCCCCCTTTGGCATCAAGCACCACAAAGAAAAGAATGAAATTAATGGCGTTTGGAGAAAGTCCTCTTGAGTGCCTTGGACAGTTTGGACATCATTGAATGCTTTGGAGAGCCACTGCCAAAAGGAGAGGATTGCTCAGCTGATTCATCCTCTTACTTACATAATGAGGACTCCATGGCCTGATCATGCCAACTGAACTCTGGTTCTTGAATAGTCAATTGATGGAAATCTCGCTGAAGTTGCTTTAAGCTAGAGCCAATACCATTAAGTTCAGAATCTGCCACATCCTACTCCCTTCTTGTTGCTAATGCTCATTTGCCTTTTGTACAGATCTTTTATGCCTTCATCTTGATGTTTAAGGGTAGCTAAAATATTTTTTCTTGAGAAGGTGCCATGGTTGAATTCCAAAAGTTTTCAAAGGTTGACTAATGTTGAGTTGTTTGATCCGAAAGTTCTCCTGTACATTGATAGATCATATCCTGAATATCTTGATGATGATTGTCAGCATCAATTGCAATAATGTCCAACCTTGTATGAGTGGAGTCTGTCCTTTTGTCCAGATCCTCAAGGTGCTTAACATTTGCTTTTTGCATATTGTTCAGATAATCCATTGTGGAAAACATTAGTCCTTGAGAATCAAACAATTTTTCTGCATAACTCTGATTTCTTTGAACTCCTTATCATATTTGTCTTGGAGACTATTGACAATGGAGTGCAGCCCTTGAACTTGAGTACCCAAATTATCAATAGTTGAGAAAAGACTTTGTATTTGGGTTCCCAAGTTATCAAACAAAGAAGAAATTTGGTTCCAGCCCTCAAAATGATGGTCTTGAGGCATTGGGGTTTCAAGATGATTTGGAACTTCATGCTGTCTTGTAAAGTCATGGTGTGCATGAGAATATGCGGGGGTACAAACTGAGATTTCAGAGGTACAGATCCAGCAGGTCTTGAACCTATTTCATCATCATGCTGTCTTAGGCTAAAATAATGCATTTGGTCTTTAGTAAATCGAGCAGCAGCAGCTAGCTTTCTTAGTGTGTCCATTTGCTCAAATTCAAACTGTGCTACTTCTAGAGGCTCTAACTTCAGTCTGAAAAGCAAAGTTTCCACTCAATCTTCTGGCGGTGCTAGATGCAGAGTGAAAGACTTGAGTGTGTTGACTAGCTTGAGGAAGAGAGTGATCTTGAGCATTGAAAGGACTATCAAATTGACTTAGATGGTATGAGCTCGAATATTGTGCCTCTTCTCCTTGATTGAGCTCCATATTGCCACTGTTTTCAGATTCTTCTCCCTCTTCTCCACTTGATTCTTCTCCCTTTTGTACTAAGCTTAGAGAGGGAATTAGGTGAACACCCATAGCCTTTTTAACTGCATCTACAAGAGCTTTACCAAGCTTATACTGTTTAGAGAACACTTTGAATTCCATATTAAACTCAGCTGTTGACACTGAGTCCCTTCCAAGTAGCATTACTGAAATGATTTGGGCAAATGGCAAAGGACTTGACATTTTCATGTAAATTGACTCTTCCATTTCTCCTATTATATAGTCAACCAAATCTATGGTTTTTCTGCTCAATCTCGGATGGAGAAGCCAAGCCAGAACAGGAGTAACTATCTCTCTATATGCAGTGT
Organism: Raddia distichophylla; assembly: GCA_005191435.1. NCBI lineage: Eukaryota > Viridiplantae > Streptophyta > Magnoliopsida > Poales > Poaceae > Raddia > Raddia distichophylla. The sequence goes on from SPJY01013647.1 coordinate 1,678,172, forward strand.
TAGGATAAATAGTGTACCTCGAAATCATGAGAAGAGACTTTGCTTCAGGAGTAAGATATTTGACCTCAGAAGGGTTGAATCCATCCTCATGAGAATTTTGATAGATATGTCTTGATTCCTCCAGAGGTGGCATCTCTCCAACTTGTTTCCATCGTTTTTTCAGGGAACATATGGCTATATATCCTAAATTGGTGATAGTTCCTCTGGTTTATACCAAGACAATCATCAAAATGAGGTGATCTTAATTTGTGAACCTGCCCATTTATGGAAAATAGAAAATATGCCCTATGATTCTTGATCCAAAGAGATGTATAAACTCCATTACTTTGTCCACACTCCACGGAATAGTTTAATTTAAGATTATATCAAACAGCCAAGGGGTGGAGTTGATGCAATCCGCCAAATAGGAAGACCCAGTCACTTCACAAATCTGCCTCCAATCTATGTATTGGACTAGTGAAAGAGGATTCTTTCTTTGCTTGTAAAGATTATAGATATTGTTTTGGAGTTTTGTGACAAATATCTCTCCGTGGAGTGCCCTGTACAGGGGAAACCAAGCTTCTTTCCCCCTATGGCAGCAAGTTAACTTAATGATAGTTATTCATCACTTGAATCCAAATCCTCATGTTGAGATGCAGGAATGTCAATAGGATTATAATCTGAATCTTCAGTTTCAGATTTACTTTGCACTACTTGTTTTCCATTACTAATCTAACATTTCTCAGCTTCTTCCCCCTAAGGCAGCAAGTTCACTTGATGACAATTATTCATCACTTGAATCCAAATCCTCAGGTTGAGATGCAGGAATGACAATAGGATTATAATCTGAATCTTCAATTTGAGATTCACTTTCCACTACTTGTTTCCCCCTTTTAGTTATTGAACTTGATCTATGCCCTTCTCTAGTAATCACTGGACCTCTATGGCTTCTTTCAATGGAAATCCCTGTGCTCTTGGTTCTAACCATTCTCTTGTTGGGCAAAGGAGGGGACATGACCCTTTTCTTCTTTCTCACTATGTCCACCATACGGCTCAACAATTCCTGCTTGTCGGTGGTATTTGTCTATGCCATGCTGCTGGAGAAAAGCAAGACTCTTTAAGGGACGGACAGATCGAAGAGACGCAAGCACAAACCTTAGAAACAGATGAATACCTAGAGATTTCGGGCCAATAGAAGGAAGCCGCACCAAGGACAGTGTGGCTGGATGAAGAACTTGGCTAGAAGATCGAAATCTAGAGATTAACTTTGTTGGCTAGGGTGACCTACTTCCTCGGGTTGGAATCCTTCCTTTTTGAATACTTCACCTCATCCGTCTTGTGACCTATCTTCAGCCTAGAATGAAGGGTATGGTATTAGTTGTATTGTATTAGTTGTATTCTATGCCACTCTCTTAATTAAGTGGAGGAGAAGCGGGGAATGCTGGGAGATTTTAAGAAAAAAGGGCCGCCGGACTAGGGAGATGAAGAAAAAAGGATAAGGATAAGACCAGAGCAATTCTCCAACGAGTGAAAGGGCAATAAATGAGATAAGAAGGTGGGTGTAACTGCCTTATTTACTATTATGGGACCCAGCGCACTAAAAGAGAGAATCTTGAGAAAGGAATCCAACGGTAAAACAGGGAGAAAGAGCCAAAATGAGGAAAATCCTTATCCTTTTGATCAAATAAACATTTGAAGAAAAATGGGTTAAGATTTTCAAAAACTCAGAATGTTGAAATTTGATCAGGATGAGGTTCAGAAGTTTGATTTGAAATTTACCAGTGACATTTAGGTTTGTGACGGACAAGATTAGTCAGTGAGAGATATGTTAGCTATGGATAGTCTGTTGTGCGCAGAACTTCCTCTGTTTGCATTGGACCGTCCGTGGGTAACAGACTTCATTCTAAACAACGTTTAAGACAGATTGTCCGTCGTAAACTAAAATAGCACTGGTATCGCTGTCAAAATAGTTACTCTAGACTTAGATAAATTTGAATTTTCAAGTGACTAAAAATAACTTCAAATATTTAACATCATGGTATCACATGATAAATTCATGAAAAAAATAATTATGTTTCAAAAGAAGGTTAAGGTAGAGCACATTTTTAGACCTTTTAAAATTAAAATAGAGAAACTTAAGATTAGGCAAAAACTAAATAGATTTTTTACTCGAAGGAAATGTATGGGTCCATTAAGTCATCATCAATAAGAATATTGAAAATTCAATCTTTGATGACTAGAACCCATGTTTAAACTGGAATGCTCAATTCTTAACTAAATTTTGTCCACATTTTAAGTTGACTCTGAAGTGTGAGACAATAGAGATATAGAGAGCCAAAAATTTTATCTAAAGCATTATTATTTGAATTTAGTCAAGTTTTGATCTAATATGGCATATGTAAAGTTTAGGAAAGGATCAAGTTAGAAAGATAATATTTTTAGCAAAGCAAATTATTTAATTTTAAGTGAATATGCTTCCTCTGTATTCAAGATTAAACCAAATCTATTTAGTCACTATTTGGAGATTCACAAATGTATGAAAGACATAAGAACTCCCCCTAAACGTGACACTTGGCCTCAAGCCCGAAAATCCAAAAGTTTGGCAAATAAACAACGCAAATGTTACTCACAAGCACCTTAACCAATTTTAGGAGATATTACAAGAAGTTAGGATGTTAAGCTCATTTCTCGACTCGCTGAAGCGTGTTGAATCTAAAGCTTTGGTGAATATATCTGCTAATTGATCATTGGTGTTGACATACTCAAGCACAATGTCGCTCTTACAAACGTGCTTTCTTATGAAATGATGACGGACATCAATATACTTAATACGTGAGTACTGTAAAGGATTAGCGGCTATTTTTTCAACACTTTCATTTTCACATAATAACAACACTTTGTCAAAAGTTTCCCAATGTCAAGAAAGGTTTGCTTCATGTAAAGGAGTTGAGAAAAAGCACTCCCCGTCGCTATGTATTCTGCTTTTGCTGTTGATAGCGCCACAAAGTTTTGTTTCTTGGAAGACTAAGATACTAGAGACCTTCCTAGCAGTTGGCACCTTCACAGTTACTTTTTCGGTCAATTTTACACCCCGCATAGTCTGAATTGGAGTACCCAATTAAATCAAAAGAAGTACCTTTAGGATAGCACAAACAAACAATAGGAGAAAATTTCAGGTATTTTAGAATTCTCTTAACAGAAGTTAAATAAGATTCTTTGGGTAAGGCTTGGAACCATGCACAGATGTAAACACTAAACATTACATCGGGCTTAGATGCAATGAGGTAAAGTAAAGAACTGATTACAGAGCGATACAAACTTTATTAAACAGGTTTACCTCCCTCATCAATATCAAGATTTCCATTTGATGCTATAGGTGTAGAAATTGGTTTGCAATCGGCCATCTTGAATCTTTTTAGCAAATCATCCACATGCTTTTCTTGAGAGATGAATGTCACCTTCGCCAATTGCCTAATTTGAAAATCAAGAAAGAACTTCAACTCTTCAATCGTTGACATTTCAAACTCTTTTTTACACCATTTCTTTAAAGTCATTACAATGTAGCTTGTTAGTGCATCCAAAGATAATGTCATCAACATAAATTTGACAAATGAAGAGATTTCCCTCTATGTTCTTAGTGAATAGTGTGGGGTCAATACTTCCGGTTTCGAAGCTCTTTTATAAGAGAAAATTTCTAAAACATTCATATCATGCTCTTTGTGCTTGCTTGAGTTCGTACAACACCTTAGAAAGCTTATAAACGTGGTTTGGTAGGAAGGGATTCTCAAACCCGGGAGGTTGTTCAACAAAAACAAGTTCATCAATAAAACTATTGAGAAAAGCGCTTTTAACATCCATTTGAAAAAGCACTATTTTATAATGAAAAGCAAAAGCGAGAAGGAACCGAATGGCTTTAAGACGCGCTACGGAGGCTTAGCTCTCTCCAAGATCAAGTCCAGGAATTTGAGCAAAGCCTTGTGCCACGAAACGTGCTTTGTTGCGAGTCACTGTTCCAAGCTAATCTTGTTTATTCTAAAAAACCCATTTAGTGCCAATCACATTGTGCTCTTGAGGTCGCTTCACAAGTTCCCATACGTCATTTCTCTTTAAGTTGTTGAGCTTATCGTGCATTGCTTTCACCCAATTTGGATCTTCTAATGCTTCATCAATATTTTTTGGCTCTACACAAGACATAAAGGCGAAGTGCTCACAGAAACTTGCATGATGGGAATGAGTTTGAACGCCCTTACTTATATCACCAATGATTTGATTAGCCGGATGTCTTTGGCAATTGTGTGATGAGTCTTGATGGGTTGTGATTCTTCAATAGGCTCACTTCTATCAGTTTCCTCCATGTCTTCTTCATTGCTCACTTGGGGCACCAAGCAGGGTGATTGCTCATCATCTACGGCATCGAAAACTTCCTTTGGTTTTTAAGTTACGATAGCTATGTTCTTCATTGCTCTATCCAATGGCTTATCACCTACATCACTCAAATTTTCATGTTCTCCTTCCAAGCCATTAGATTTATCAAACTTGATATCATAACTCTGCTCAACAAGTCGAGTGGAGTTATTGAACACTCGGTAAGCTTTGTATTTAGAGGAATAGTCAAGCATGATACCTTCGTCGCACCTCATTTGAAACTTAGTCAAATGATGTCTCTTTTTATAGATGTATACCTTGCACCCAAATACACGAAAGTAGGAGATGTTGGAATGTCTTCCAAAACTGCTTATATGAAATTTTCTTGATAAGTTGGTGAAGATAGAGTCGATTGATAGCATGACAAGCCATGTTGATTGCTTCAACCCAAAAATTGTCGGGCGTACAATATTCATCTAGCATAGTTCTTGCCATCTCAATCAGCATCCTATTCTTCCTTTCCACCACACCATTTTGTTGTGGTGTGTATGTGGAGGAAAGTTCATGCTTTATGCCTAGCTGATCATAAAAATCCTCAATGTTAGTGTTGATGAACTCCGTCCTATTGTCACTTCTAACCTTCTTGATGGGAGAATCAAATTCATTTTGGGTCCTTTTTTCAAAAGTTTTAAAATATTTCCAACAACACTTTTGTTAGGCAAAAAGAATACCCAAGAAACTCGAGGTAAATCATCTACCACCACTAAACAATAAAAATTTCCACCAATACTTGCATATGTTGTAGGACTAAACACATCAATATGCAAAACCTCGAGTGGACGAGAGGTGGGCATTACACTTTTCGATGGGTGTGGGTTTACAATTTGCTTGCCGGCTTGATAAGTACTACAAAGTTTATCCTTTTCAAACTTCACATCCTTCAATCCAACCAACAACTCATTTTTGAAAAGCTTTTTCAAATTTCCCATGCCAAAATGTTCAAGACGGCGATGCAAAAGCTAGCAATTAAGCACGTAGAGACACACGAGGCATTGGATTTTGAACTCAAAAGATAGAGATTTTAAAATCTAAAGCCTTTCAAAATTAGTTTTTAAGTTTTATCAAAAATTGAAACTCCATCTTTTGAGAAAAGACAATGAAACCCTAGTCACAAATTTAGGAAATGGATAGCAGATTGAAATTTAGAGATTGCATAAGAAGTACATTGTCAATGTTCAAGTCGGATGAAAAAGCAATTCTACCCTTCCCTTTTACTTCATCCTTGGAATTGTAGCCAAAAGTGATTTTTATAAAGGCATCACCATCCTCGAATGAGGTGAATATACGTGAGTCACCCGTCATGTGTTGAGTGTATCCACTATCAAAAACCCAATGTGGGTCGCCACTCTTTTAGTTCACCTACACATAATATAATCATTTTTTATATTTAGGCACCCAAACTAAGTTGGGTCCTTTGAGATTAGTGTCCACACTTTCAAGGCGAAAAGATTTTGAGACAAAGCATTTTGGAACCCAAATTGATCTAGTATTACCATTCAGATTCTTGGGACCAACATAATTAGCAAACACTTTTCCATGATCATCTCTAAGGAGCGAATAGTGAGAATCAATAGTTGGGCCTTTCATAACAAACACCCCTTTTGATGAGAACATCACCCCTACCGATGCGCCCACTCTACCACCATCTATTGTGCAAGGACCAATAACAAGGGCACGTGCGCGACAACTAAACCACCAGGTGGGCTCGTTCCTTAACACACAAGAGAATACTCATAAGAGCGAGTTACTACCTAATAATGTTGTGCTTGTGCTTTGGAATTATGGTGTTGATCAGCGAGGATGGAACTCTACGCCAAGACAAGTTGGAAACCAAGTCTACCACGAGTTGGAGTCCGGTTCGGTCACGGTGGAGCAGTCGGTCTTCAAACAGGTGTAGCAGATGCATATCAACTCCGTTTGGGGTGTTCAAGTACATTACGGAGAAGTCCTCGACGAGACCTTTCCAAAGGATCTAGTCGCACGTCCAAATTCCTTCTGAGTTGATCACAATTGTCGAAACAAGAGGTGACCAGATTCTGTTGGGTTGCCCGGTGCTGCGTCACCTTGTTTTTGGGCTTTGGCCCGTGTATCCCGCGCAAGGGGGAGGCGCCCCAAACCCTAGCCGCCGCCTTTCTCCCAAATAAGACTTCGTAGCCGTTATTGTTAGAGTTGGGTTTTGCTTAGATAATTTTCTGCCATCGCAGTATCGCCGAGTATCGGTTTGTGGAACCCCAAATTCGTGATCTTAATACATATTCGCAATTTCAGATTGCTTCTTCTTCGTTCTTGCTTGTGTTCTCGATTCGCTTGCAGGAATTAGCCTTCTGGTGAGGTCGACCGTGCGCTTGCATGGTTGATAACGAACGGAGACAGTGGTGTAGCGCTTGCAGGCCTAGATCGGTGCTGATCAAGGTCGGATCGTCAACGTCGAGTTCTCCACTAATCGTGATTATCCATACCTGTCGGAAGATCGAGACCCCGTTCCCATCACCTTTTGTTTTGATATTCAAATGGGTGTGATTTCCAGCATTTCTCTTGCTAAAAAAAGGCTTGTGGCTTATCCATTCACCTTCTTTGGGCACCTCCCTTTGGGGAAAAGCCAATCCTGCCGTACCTAAGGTACCCTTTGCTCCCCAAGCATTTTATCATGAGCAATGCTTTCAAGATAGCATTTTTCAAGTCCCTTATCAAATTTAACAAGTGTAAGTTTAAGTTTATCATTTTCAATCATCAACTCCCTAACACATATAGCAGTTTTGCAATTTCCACCATTAGACGTGATAGGAGAGTTTAAATGACTACTTACGCTAGAAGAATTTGAGGAGTTAGATGTAGTCCAACTAAGATCATGCAAATTATCACAAGAAGTTTAATCATCTTCTTTAGTTGGCGTATGACAAGTTAAGTCGATAACTTCATTAGTCAAATCACAATTAATTGAACAATCAATCATGGTAATATTGGGAGATTGACTAGCAAGTAACTTATCTAATTGAGCAGTCATTTTAGCATGAGATTTCCTTATAGAACTATGCTCATTTTTCTAGAACTTAACGTTTCATAACAAGAGAAGCATGATCATTACCCATACAAAAGACAAAGCTTTTTTAAGAATTTTATTTCTAAAAGTTTTGTTTTTTATAGCAATACTTAGATCATTAATCATCTCAACCAAATCATTATAAGAAGGAGAAGTGTCATCATTTACCTTCTCATCATCAAACTTTTCCATGAGGTAAAGTGAGGTAAAGAATTGTGAGGACCCGAAAATGGAGTCGAGTCCCCTCTGTGCTTTACATGTTCTAGTCCCTGGATCAAGTAGCTAGAACACACAGATATACCGCTCTTGGATCATAACCATTCAACAAATAAACTTTATTGCATCAGAGTGCTTGCAAAAATGGCAAATAATACCATAGTTTTGGCTCAACAACCTTACAAAAGCAGAAGTCTTTAGATATGAACAAAGTACAACTGATAAACAATGAAGACCCAAATAAACTACATAGGCAAAACTGTAGAGGCGCGCTCCTAGACATCTGGATAGCCTTCGTCCTAGACTCCAAAGGTGAAATCACTCTCTTGAAAACTCATCTTGTCAAACTCCCCTTCTTAATAAAGATTCTTCTGGCTGCAACCTGCTTGTTGGAATGAGCAGCCCGCATGAAAGGCGGGGTGAGTACTCAACAAGCTATCGTCCTTAAAATGTAATGCAGGAACAATAGGATATGGTGATTATTTTTGCCCAGCATAAATTCCTAACTTATCTGTTTTCAAAATTTACAACAAAGCAAATTCATAAATTAGCTAACCCATGAGATTCATCTGATCCAGAACATATTTTCATGTCACGAGCTTCAACGCTCGGGATACCCGGAACCACACCTAGAACCACATCGAGCTTCACCACTCAGAACACTTAGAACATATTGAGCTTCACCACTCGGGATACCCCAAAAACCCCGCCGAGCTTCACCACTCGGGTATCACAAAACCAGACCAGTTCTCAACAACCCGTTTAATGAAAACAGTGACCAATGTGAGATCCTCCTTGCCGCTCGTGAACGTGAGCACGGCTGTCATGACAGTTTAACTAAAATCTGCGGAGTGTGTACATTTTACCCCTGGAACCGTATTCCCAGTAAACTGGTGAATAGAACAAAGCCACTACTCGGATCCACTAGCTTGGGCTCGCACACTCAGAGTGACCCACCGACATCGGAATCACCTCATGAGACGTGAATCATCCCTTATGTAGGAAGACGAACCCAAACTAGTTTCTTCGAGCAGCGAACTAGGGCGTTACCATTATCCGCATCCAGGGCTGTACTGTAAGGCGAGGTCGAAATAGTCACAAAGAGTCGGTCCTTAGGGGACTCAGGGCAATCACTACACTCGCAGTGCTTCCTTCACTGTCGTCCCACACACACGTGCCGCATCAGAGTGCTCTATCGTCCTTGTAATCCACACAAGTCATAGCCACCCTTATCGTCGAAGCATATGTACACACCCAATGGCATTACGCCACACCCGCAAGTCGCCCAACAGGAGTGGTCTACCGGCCTTGGAATCCTCACAAGTCATAGCCACCCCTATTGTCGAGGCAGGTATACACCACATACACAAATACACACGATGCAAATCTTTGCATGCTTCACCACATGCCTGATTGTAGCGGGGATCCACGACCCCACTATCGAGGATAAAATCACGGCCCATTGCCATGGCCCACTCCCTGACGGCCCAATCGAACAGCCTCCTAGGGCCCAGCTCCCTAGAAGGTTCTATCTGGACCATGTGCATCCTGCCGAACAGCTTTCTGGCTGGCACGGTGCATAACGGCCTAGACTTTGTGTTTGAGTCCGACTCGAACAAGAGTTCTGCACGGCTACGTGAAGACCCGGACGTTGGTTTCCCGGCTTGGATTAGGAGTCGTGGTCCCCAAGAATTGGAGTTTACCTTATCTGCCGTGGGACGTATTTGGCATGGTAAGAGTTCGTTACGGCCTCGCAGTTAGCCCGGCCCGATTATCTCCCGGTAGGTCGGTTCATCAACACTATATAAACAGGGCCCCTACGGCGTGTAGAGGGGCCAATAGATTTCGCATTGTCGCACATTGCTTCCTGTATACTCATAATCTCGCCGGGACTTGTTCTTCTCGTCGAGCTTCCTCTTGTAATCCTCTTTGATATAAAGAAAGGCTGGACGTAGGGTTGTTATCTCCCCGGAGAGGCCTGAACCAGGATAAAAACCCTGTGTCTCCCTGTTGCTCGTTGATCGCTGTTCGTGCTGCTTGGCAGGCCTTCCATCTCCCCTTTTCAAGAACCTTAGTTGACTTGAGATCGATATCTCAATCGTCGACAGTTGGCGCCGACCGTGGGGACTTGTAGATCAAGTCTGTTCAAGTATGTCGAACTCACTCAGTGACCAGGAAATTCTTCCTGAAGGGTATGACTCAGAAGAGCAGGATTTCTCATCCCCTGCTAGGTCGGATCGATGTCGTATCTGGGACAAAAGTCTCTGTTGACACCCAAATTTGACAGAAAATCGGATATTCAGAAAGGGCCGAATATGTTGGAATTATTGGGCCAAATCGGAAATGGGCTTTATCGGCAAAGAAGAAAAGCAGAATACCGATACTTGTAAGACTTAAGAAGAAATACGATATGATCAGAAGCGCGTCGCAGTAAATTAGGTCGTATCGGTATCGATTTTGTAACACTATAAATAGGACCTTAGGTCTCGATAGAAAGAATAATCAATACTCAATACACAAAACACTTTCTCGAATCCAATCGACTTCGTCGAAAGGCTTCAAATCGCAGGTAGGGCTATCTCGATGGGATAATCGATTCTCTATTTGTACCCCGTGTGCATGGCTGCATCATCTTGATCTCATGTATACAAACCATGTTAGATTGTCTCGGGATTTACCGATCTTTAACATGTTTTCGCATATTGCACTGTCTCGATTTAATCGATATGTAATGTGTGTTTACCTTACAATACCGATTGGCAAGTATTTTGTATGCTCTTCCTGAATCCGATATATGTGACTGTCTTGTTCGATCGATCTTGCGTATGACTCTTTTGGGATCTTGCATATATAGATGATTGCCGATTAGTATTGTGTTATCTTCATCAGTCTTAAATCCATAAATCGATCTGTTAGTTTACATCTTGTTTTAGATTTGAAGATTTATATTTAAATATCTATTTAAATTTACTTGCTCTATCAGGCTTAAAGCCGATAGATCTTGTAATCGGAATCACTAAAACCGATTACAAATAACCTGATCTGGCTATTTAAAAGCCGATTAGGCTTATATTACTGACGATTTTCTCCTTGTCGATTCACAGGTCAAATCGACTGGCACGCTTGGTTTGAGTTGCGACGCAATCACTGGATTGACGCTTCTGCACGTGTGTTCGCAGAAACCCTCGTTTTTGTGTCAACAGTCTCTGGCTATGTTCCGGAGAAGGTCTTGGATCAAGCTCCCGTCATTGACGATGATTACGAAACCGATGATCTTTACGATGGTTTGGATCTTTCGGATTCCAATGCCATGTCGGTGGATTCTCCCTGTGGCGACACAGTGATGACACCGTCCAGTGTCCCCTCACACGGCCGTCGCAGTATCAACGTGACCGGTGCAGGAACTTCCGAGAATCCTGCGTGGGGCGTGGCAGCCGAAGAGACCAAGCATGTTAACTCTTCTCAGCATCAAGATGGATCTGCACCGATTGCTCGCGAGCAAGATGTTTTGCGCCGCAGTATGGATGCTTCGATCAACCAAACTCTGGCATAGATTTGCGATCAGCGCTAGCGCTAGCGTCAGCGACGCGATCCGCCTCGCGCACCTACGCCAAATCCCCCGGCAGAAGTTCTGCCTGCTCGAGTTGAACCCCCGCATGACCAGACTCCGGTCGGGCAAAACGCGGACGCCTAAGGGATCCCAGGACCCCTTGAGCAGAGTCGGGAACGACTCCAGGCCATGGCAACGGTGATCAGATCCATCAACCAGGCCGAACTCGCTCGCATGGGCGACGCTGTTGCTTCTCACCTTGAACGGACATGATGCATGCACGACCTAGGCTTTACTCTCGGCACTAATATATAAGATCGAGTAACGTTGCTAAGTTCCGTTATGATATGCAATGCATGCCCTATTATTAGCAATATCCAAATACACTTTCGTACAATGAGGAAGTAATTGAGCGTTTAGGGTTTTAAAACGACATACGATGACGGCACGTCGTGATATGGCCTACATACGGAGTTATGCTTTATCGGTGTTAGCATTTTCTAAGTTTTTCCTAAATTTCGGGTGTAACCCTAAATTATAGGTTATATTAATGCATTTTCTAAAATTAGCTCCTATTTTAATTAATAAGGGGTTTACTAATTATTTGTTGGTTTTTAGCAATTAATTTTCTTTAAGGAATACCTTGGGGAAGCATGTCATTTTTAATGTTCTATATCTATTATGGCATTTATCTACCCACTTTACTTTCTAATGAATTTTTAGGGTCAAACTCATTATTTAATATAACTAAAGTCACCCTAGATATAGTTTAACCATTTTTTATATAGGAAATCTACTCATTTGACGAAACAGTGTCATTCCTCCAATACAATGGCTGTTTTCATTTTTTTATAGAATCAGAAATAGCCTAATGTATTTATTCAAGCTTTTCTATAATTTTTGGGAGCCTCTAGCTATTTTAGATAAATCAATATCTATTTATGGATTTAAATAATCGGTCAAATCAGTGGAAATTGGTTAAATCCCTTCGGGCCGAACCAGCGAACGAGTCGGCCCAGTTACGGATTCGGCCCACAGCCCAAGCACGCGCATGCCCACGCCTGCTGGTGGCATTTACGCCGAAGGCGTATTTTCGTGGGACACAAGCGCGAGGAGAAGGCGCCCTAACCGACGGCGCCTCCACTAAAACTGCCTGGTGGGGCGAAGGCCCACATGTCCGAGACGCTGCACCATGGATATGATCCCCCGCGCGCAGGGTGTTTCCTTTAAGGTGGTGCCCACACGTAAGCGTCTCTAAGTGCTCCGGTACGCACGAATCTCGGCGCAAATCTAACGGCCCTTGGCTTTTGTCTATCTCTGCACAGGCGACGTGGCCGACGAAGACAGCGCAAGCCGCGGCGGTGCTTCCGCCCATTTCCGAACAAGGGCGTGTACGCTACCGTACCTACGGCCTCCGGTAGTCCTAACGAAGCTCCCGCCGAGGCCGGAGACGGCCGGACGCGGCGACGCGATGAGCGACGACCAAGACGAGGGTTCGCCGGAGCAACTGAGCTTAGCTTCGGATCTACAAGCTACGGAAAATGGATAGGGGTGTATGAAGGGGTCATGAGAGTGCTTACGGAGATCAAGGAGGAGAGCGCGGCGGAGCGGAGAAGGCGGGCGACGAGGGGCTCGACGGCGGCCGAAATAGGGGCTCCGCGGGCACGGCTCCTTCGAGCAGCTCCCCTAAATTTGGGTGAGGGGAAAGGATTAGGGCAAGGTTTAGTAGCTCGGGACGAAAGGAATTAGTCTTAGGCTCACGAAATCGACGGGATTTCCTTGGCGCCGGTGGAAGGAAGATTTGGGGAAAACGGGAATGCCGGTGCCGGCGAGGACGGTCTCGGCTTTATAAGTGCGGGGCAAGGAAGCCGGCCCGAAGGCGCATTCGGTGGCGCGGAGGAACGAGTAGCACGGCAATGGGACGCGAGCAGTGTGTGAGGGCCGAAACGGCGCGGCGCGACGCGACGGGCGTGGCTCGGTGATGATGGCGAGAGCAGCGGCGGCGTGGCATAGAGAGGCACGGCGCGCGGCGGTCAGAGCAGCAGAGCAGAGCAGAGCCGAGAGGCGGCAGGGCCACACGATAGAGATAGAAGAAGAGAGAGAGAGAGGTGCCCACATGTCAGCACAAAATTCAAGTGAATTTGAATTCAAACAAGTTTTGAATTTGACCCAAAATTGTGCTGTTATAGAGGTCGGATTGAAACATCAAGTACATATTAACAAAAAAGATTGACTAAATCAATCTGTTATCTACAAATTAATAATTCGGGCGACTGGACCTGTAAAAACGAAAAAAATTGGACTTGGTTGTCAAAGGGTCTGCATCTTATCAATTAGGATGAAAATGTTTGTGAGAGGTGAACCTTGATATTTCCATGGCTATCACATCTCCTTCGACTTCGTGAGATTCCTGCTTTTAGTACGGGTTAGGATTGGAGTTGTAGGGATATAATCAAGACACGATCCACAAACCAAAAGGGTTTTTCGGCTCTCTCCAATAGGAATCCCTAAATTTGATCCCTTATAGCCTTATATACAGGCGCCCTTTAAAATAATCTCTCCCTATATTTCTCTCATCTCCAACAGCGTTCTCTATATGGAGAATTGTATAGGGGAAGGAAAGAGAACCCCTAAATATAAGGGAATGAAGAGAAAATCGCTATTTTAGGGAACAGAATAGGGAATGCTGTTGGAGCACATGGGGGAAGAATTTATCCCCTATTTTAGGGAAGAGGGTGTTTTAGGGGAGCTTGTTGGAAACAGCCAGCGGGTTTCGTCATTACCAACACCGGCTAAATTCAGTCCATTAGAGACTCCAAGAGATCTAAACAAAACACAAAAATATTGTTAATGCATATAAACCGTATGCCATCATAAGATATAAAATGATATTTCAACCACTCAAAAACAAGCTCTGAACGATTGTCAAAACAATATCACAATGTGTTTTACTTTTCTCCAGACAATGGTTGTGTCTCGCTAGAAAAAAGAAGATAACGACAGTGAAGTTGACTGATGAAGAATATACCAAAATTTGAATTATCATTTTTATACCCATATGCGCACTTATAGCTCGCATGTCGTAGTCCATAATTATTATATCACTAACACTGAAATTTGATAATGCTCTGGGCATATGAAATCGTGATATTTGGAACAATAAAACCCTAAAAAGACAATTATAAAAAGTAGCATAGTAAAAGGTGTTTTCCATCTAGATAACATGACGAAACCTTTTGAGTATAAAATCGAATTGATTTATACCCATATGCGCACTTATAGCTCGCAAGTCGTAGCTCATAATTATTATATCACTAACTCTGAAATTTGATAATGCTCTGGGCATATGAAATTGTGATATTTGGAACAATAAAACCCTAAAAAGACAATTATAAAAAGTAGCATAGTAAAAGGTGTTTTCCATCTAGATAACATGACGAAACCTTTTGAGTATAAAATCGAATTGATCAACCGTTATTTTCTTAAAAAATAACAAAATATCCCTGCTTCATAAAAATTTTAATTGCTCAATACCATTATCCAGATCTTTCCTGACCCAAATTTTCCTTAAGGTACTCACTGCTCTGAAATAAATGCTGGACGCCTCTTCCACTTTGGATGATTTTGACTTATTTAGCTACAATCACGTTAACATCGACTTTTCAGTATTAAGTCACTTTCTGATTCCTCTAGCAGGGCCACATGAACATGAAACTAATATGAACTCTTGTCTCAGCCACAGAAGTTCAGATTCCCCGCTGTCATGCCAGCACGATGTAGCATATCATTCAAACCATGTCCTTATGTATGGAGCATTCAGTGGTTAAGTACTTTGTCGGCAAATAATGAAGCCACAGTTGCAAATTTCTATGCCTTAAATATCAAGGTTTAAATCTCCGGCGCTACAGCGGTTTGAGCAGGGTTCAGCTATTGAAAAAAGTCAGCTATATCATGCTATTAGCGGGCTATCACTACAGGAATCCGTTTTAATTTCGTCGGCCATAAACCGACGAAAATAGGGGTAAAACCGACAAAATTAATATAATTTCGTCGGTTTGCCGATGAAATTAACCCGACGAAATGTGCTAGACGAAATTGTTGCCATATTTTCATCAGTTTTTTAACCGACGAAATTACTATTGGCCGACAAAGACACTTCGTTTTCCTGTAGTGTATAGCATCATTTAGCCGGCTGTAGCTGGTTTGGATATTTAAAACAATGTTAAATATACGCTGGCCATCCAGCAAGCGTACGTAAACCGTAGACCAGACCAGCTCCACCTCCTCTTGCGTGCTCAACCATGTCGATCAGGACATGGCAACTCTGCATGCTCGCTCTTCTCGCCCAGGGCCTCCTCTTGCTCAAATCCAACTCTCACTCTACCAATGGCAGCACTGACCTCGCGGTGCTCCTCTCGTTCAAATCCCACATAACCAACGATCCAACACAGGCGCTGTCCTCGTGGGACGCCGGCGGCGACGGCACCAGCACGGCGGTGCCTGACTTCTGCCGGTGGAACGGCGTGGCCTGCAGCGACCGCCGGCGCCCCGGCCGTGTCACTGCCATAGTCCTGCATGGGTTAGGACTCGTCGGCACCATCTCCCCGCAGCTCGGCAACCTCACCCGCCTCCGCTTCATTGATCTTTCGAATAACAGCTTGATTGGGGTGATCCCATCATCTGTCAGTGGTTGTTCGAAGCTTCATGCCCTCAACCTGAGCATGAACCATCTGTCCGGTACCATCCCTTCTTCCCTTGCTCGCTTATCTAGTCTCACCGTTTTCAAGATCGGACATAACAATATCAGTGATGAGATTCCTGTGGCATTGTCCAATCTTTCGGCCCTGACAGTGTTCAGCGTCGAGCGGAACTACTTGCATGGCCGAATCCCCAGCTGGCTGGGCAACCTGACCTCATTGATAGTATTAGATCTTTCACAAAATAGCTTCGATGGGAGTATCCCCGGAGCTCTAGGTAAAGTTTCGAAAGTTAAAAATTTAAATCTCCAAAGTAACGAACTGGAAGGTCCTGTTCCTCCAGGACTCTTCAACTTTTCTTTCATTGAACTGTTGGGTCTTGGATTTAACAAGCTGTCAGGTTCACTGCCTCTGGATAATGGCTTTAACCTTCCTAAGCTAAAGGTCTTTGCCACCATGGATAATCGATTCGAGGGCCCAATCCCGGCATCTTTGTCGAATGCATCTGCACTTGAATATTTTATGATTCGTACAAATAGGCATCATGGTCCGTAATAACTTCGTATAGCATACATTATACGAAGTTATACGAACCAAAATTTGAATTATCATTTTTATACCCATATGCGCACTTATAGCTCATCCTATATTTCGACTTGCTCTAGCATGCTGCAATGACTCCCCAAGACAAAGAAAGAAGATGGACTATGTAATTGAGGAATTGAATGCCATAAAGAAGGCATGCTTTGTTCATATACCTGTTCATGAATTTCGAGGAACGACCTAATTTAGGCTAGCAACCAAGTGCTGAATCCACTCTTACACGTCCTCTGACGAGGCCTTAATGTTACAAAGGCTTTTTGTTTTGTGATTTTGAAGCCAGTCACATTGTTCTATCTCATCGCTTGTTTAATTCCTTTTCCCATTTGTAACATAAAAGTAAAAATTTCGCTCAAAACAAAACAAAGAAGGTATCCTTGTTGGTGTCATGTAACAAATAATACATCCCCACCAATTTAGTCTGCTGGTGAAAACGGAATCCATTTTTCACTTGAGTGGTTAGTTTATGCTAATCAACAGCAAAATCCGAACTACTAGTGAAGGCACTTTAATACCCCATAGATTGGCTATAAAAGAAAAGATTTATGTTGGTTGTGCATGTTGAAGTATAAGTGAATTGCCCTCCTTTCCCCACCAGTTTAAGCTTTTGGATGAATTGGTTAGAGCATGCAGCTCAATATGATATCAGAGCAAGAGGTCTCAAGTTCAATTCCTGGCCGGCGCAATTAAATAAGTCGCCCACTCTATTCCACGTTTAAGGCCTGGGAGAGCCTGCACGTGTGGGGGAGTGTGAAGTATAAGTGAATTGCCCTCCTTTTGCCCTCCTTTCCACACCCCTGTTTATATATCACTGAGGTGATGCTACAGCTTATTTGTTGCTATATGTTGATGACATTATTCTGACTGCCTCCTCAGTGAGTTTACTTCGCCATGTCATCTCCGCACTGCAGCAGGAATTTTCCATGAAAGATCTGGGTTCTTTGCATCATTTTCTTGGTGTCTCAGTGTCTACCGCAGGCTCCAGTTTGTTTCTCTCGCAGCGCTAGTACATCTTAGAGGTTATTGAGCGCACCGGCATGTCAAACTGCAAGCCCTGTGCTACACCTATAGATACAAGCTCCAAGGTATCCAGTTCTGATGGTACTCCTGTGTCTGATCCCACACACTATAGAGCTCTTGCTGGCGCTCTTCAGTATCTCACTTTCACGAGGCCAGATATCACTTATGCAGTTCAGCAGGTGTGTTTACATATGCATGACCCTCGGGAGCCCCATTATAACTTGGTCAAGCGCATTTTGCGCTATCTTCAAGGTACCTTGGATTATGGCCTGGTGCTTCATCGAACAGCCACCTCCTCCTTGGTTGCTTACTCCGATGCTGACTGGGCCGGCTGCCCTGACACTCAGCGTTCTACTTCTGGTTATGGAGATTTCATTGGTGATAATTTGATCTCCTGGTCTTCCAAGCGCCAGCACACTGTCTCTCGTTCCAGTGCGGAAGCAGAGTACCGAGTTGTTGCCAATGCAGTTGCTGAAACTACTTGGTTGCGTCAGCTACTTTTAGAGCTCCGCTGTCCCCTGCAGCGTGCCACACTTGTTTATTGTGACAATGTGAGTGCTGTTTATCTCTCCACCAATCCAGTGCAGCATCAGCGCACAAAGCATGTTGAGATTGATCTTCATTTCGTCCGGGAACGAGTGGCCGCCGATGCTGTCCGTGTTCTTCATGTTCCCACGACGTCACAGTATGCGGATATCTTCACCAAGGGACTTCCGTCATCTGTCTTCACTGAGTTCAGATCCAGTCTGAATGTCCGTCCTCCTCCCGTTCCGACTAAGGGGGGGTGTTAGACTATATTTAGTTAGTTTCCACAGGAGATGTCCACAAATCACAGTGAATTAAATAAAAAAATCTGTGAAGCACAAGAGCTAGAAGACTCAAAAGGAAGACGTGTATGACATCCAAGTTGACATGCATGACAAAGAGAGTCGACTATATTTTTATTACAAGCAATGGCTGAGGAAGCGACTAACTGAGACAAAGCTTCATGACCCTAATGACCGAGACGCCGATGCCAAAGAGTGGAAGAGGAGCTGCTGGCAAGAACAGCATGAGGCTGAAGCTGGGACGCGTGGAGTGGGTAAAGCTAGCCGGAACTATTGCACCTGGTGATCACGTTGTTGGTCCGGAGATCCTTCACAGGGAGGCCATAAGGATCAAATTCAACGGAACAATTATTATCAATAGTGAACTGACAAACAAAAATTAAGTTTTTAATGATGTGAGGAGCAACCAGAACGTGATTAAGGTGGAGTGAGCCATGAGGAGCATTAAAGGAAATGGATCCAGTGGCAGTAACTGGAAGGGAAGCACCATTGCCGACAACAATGCTAGAGGGAATAGATGACGTGGGTGGTTGGGAAACAAGGAGAGTACCGTAGTTCGACGTCATGTGAGCTGTAGCACCTGTGTCCATATACCACTCATTGTTTGCCGGCGGCATGAGCCTCATCATACTGAACGCGTTGGCCAACGTGTTTTGATCCCACTGCATGGCAAGCGACGTCGTGGGCGCCCATGGCTCCGGAGGCTGCAGCGGCATCCAGGGCTGCATGCCGCCGGGCGTGAAGGCCGGTGCAGTGGGCGGCGGACCCGGCATGCCAGGCGCAACGAACAGCATTTGAGGAGGCTGGCGATGCTGCGATGGCTGCTAGCCTGGCTGCAACTGCTGCTGTCCCGGCGCCCGCGGACGAGGAGCCGTGGCAGTAGGCCACACCTGGAAGGTTCCCGTCCATGGATTATACGTCGTCGCCCAGGAGTTGTAGCCATCCGGGCGGCGTCCGCGACGCCGATTGCGGCCACGGAAATTCTGTCCGCTCGGGGCAAAGCCGTATGAGGTGCCCTGGCCACCTGGAGCGGAGCTCCCCGTGCGGCCCGTGCCAATGCCGGAGCCCGGGCTGGCGCCGCTGCCGCTTGGAGGAGTGGGGGGGGCGGGGCTGATGGCGACGTGATGGCAGCGAGGGCAGTCGACGGGGACTCCGGCTTGGAGGCCATAGTGAGGTCCTCAAGCAGGAGGTCGGAGCGGACGTCGGCGAACGACGGGAGCGGCTTCTGGCGTCGAAGGGGGGCGGACATGTG
This sequence comes from Raddia distichophylla, assembly GCA_005191435.1. Taxonomy (NCBI): domain Eukaryota; kingdom Viridiplantae; phylum Streptophyta; class Magnoliopsida; order Poales; family Poaceae; genus Raddia; species Raddia distichophylla. The sequence continues at coordinate 1,697,778 of SPJY01013647.1, forward strand.
GGCGAACTTGTCGTTGAGGCCGCGGAGGACGGAGAGGACGAGCGTGCGATCCGCCACTGTCTCGCCAAGATCTCCGATGCCAGTGCCGAAGCCTGAGCTGGCGCTGCTGCCGCTTGGAGGAGCGGGTGGGCGCGGGGCTGATGACGGCGTGATGGCAGCGAGGGCAGTTGACGGGGACTCCGGCTTGGAGGCCATAGTGAGCTCCTCAAGCAGGAGGTCGGAGCGGACGTCGGCGAACGACGGGAGCGGCTTCTGGCGTCGGATGATGGCGGACATGTGGGCGAACTTGTCGTTGAGGCCGCGGAGAACGGAGAGGAGAAGCGTGCGATCCGCCACTTTCTCGCCAAGATCTCCGAGGGCATCGGCCATTGCCTTGAGTTTACGACAATAATCTGAAATTGAAAGATCACCTTGCACAAAGTTACGGAATTGAGCGTCGAGGTACAGTGCGCGCGTCTCCTTGTTGCCGAGGAAGTGTTGCTCAAGGCCCGTCCAGACGGAGCGAGCGGTGCAGTCGGGCGTCATGACCATCTCGAGAAGGTTAGAGGATATGGTGCCGTATAGCCACGACTGTACCGTGCAATCCATCCGCTTCCAAGTAGCATCGTCGAGGTCGGGGTCATCTTCAGATTGAACATGATCGTCCAGCTCGTACTTGCCGAGCGTATTGAGGACGAGACCACGCCACGTGCTGTATTTTGTAGAAGCTTGGTCGAGGATGATAGGGACAAGCGCCTTGATGTTGGGTACGGCGATCGCCTGTGCATGAAGGGCGGCGCGGTCCGGAACGGCGTAGGCCTGGCGCAGCTCGTCGTCCTGGCGCGCAAGTTCGGCGGCGCGGAGGCGTTCGGCCTCAGCAGCACGCAGACGCGCGGCGGCATCAGGATCGGCTGCTCGTGCGGCTTCCTCCGCGGAAGCGCGTAGGCGTTCGGCCTCTGCAGCGGCGCGTGCGGCTTCCTCCGCGGCAGCCTCTGCAGCACGCAGACGTGCGGCGGCAACAGGATCCGCGGCAGCGCGTTGTGCCGTCTCCTCAGCAGCGTCGGCGGCGGGCATGGTGGGCGGCGGCGGGTTTAGGTTGGCGAGTTTAGGGTTAGGTCGCAGGCGAAACGAATCTGATACCATGATAGCCGACCTAATTTAGGCTAGCAACCAAGTGCTGAATCCACTCTTACACGTCCTCTAACGAGGCCTTAAGGTTACAAAGGCTTTTTGTTATGTGATTTTGAAGCCAGTCACTTTGTTCTATCTCATCGCTTGTTTAATTCCTTTTCCTATTTGTAACATAAAAGTAAAAATTTCTCTCAAAACAAAACAAAGAAGGTATCCTTGTTGGTGTCATGTAACCAATAATACATCCCCACCAATTTAGTCTGCTGGTGCAACGGAATCCATTTTTCACTTGAGTGGTTAGTTTATCCTAATCAACAGCAAAATCCGAACTACTAGTGAAAGCACTTTAATACCCCATAGATTGGCTATAAAAGAAAAGGTTTAAATTGGTTGTGCAGATAAGGAAGGAGGAGTTTGAATCCTCTTAATAGAAGAGTTTGAGTCAGTTTAGTCTAGATATATTGGAAAATAATATATTGTAACACGAATATACATAAATATGTATTTTAGTCGGTCTAGATTAGAAGTACTATAAATATGAGCACCCTAGGGCGTGTAAAGGGTCTTGGAACAAATCAATCAAATCTACTTTTACATGTCCTTTCTTTTTCATATACCTTTATCACAATAGGTCTAATTTGAAGTAGTTTTACCGTATTTTGATCTTGATCAACTTAATGCACATCGTCTTTTTGATCAACTACTCAATACAACCCTAGGTGAGTACTGTCTCGGTTATGTCCGACCTTCTTGGTTCGTTTATCAACATATCCTTTTCTTAAATAGTTATAGGTTCCATCAAGAATCAAGGCTAATCAAGCCTTGGGGTAGAAACCAAGTCATGCAGTGGATACCTAGTTTGTACAATAGCACACATATCCCTAATGGAAATGCCATGAGGATTTTTTCTGAGGTGTTTCTGCTTATTAGGAACGCAGCAAAAAAAGAATCAAGTCAGAATCTATTTTAGAAAAATAAATAATTCAAACAAACTCAGTTGCTTTATAAAAAAAGTAAAAGCCTTGATGGAAATCTCGAAGAGTAGTGGTTTCTCTTTTTCCAAGGACTCGACTCAATTTTTTCTATTTTTTTTCGACAACATATGGAGTCAGGAACATGCCTAATAAAGATCTCCTCAAGATCAAGAGTACAAAAAATATGGCAAGAATAGCAAATATATCAACTTAAAATTTCAGATAAATCATTTGAGACTCAATAAAAAAATTCGTAGCACCTAAACAGTGACTCCCATGAAATTTCCCTTTGGAGGTGTCATATATATGTAAGTCACACAAGTTCTCAAACAAGAATCAACTCAAAACATGTTGAATGATTTCTTCAAGAATTAAACAAGCACTACTTCTCTAGGAACCCGAACTTGCAAAACAACAAGTAAAATACTAGAGATTAACCTCGGTGTTCTTGGTGAGTTGCAAGATGGTATAGAAGATCATGAAACAAGGAGAAGGAGAGGACGCAAAGAAACTTATCGCAAACAAAGAAAGAAAGAATACAAGATCAAGAACACATGAATAATAAAAGGAAGAAAATGGCAAGAACTTTTTAAGGAACTAAATTTATATTACTTAGGGTTTTCTTTCAGCCACACCATGGTGGGAAAATTAGTTCCTTAGGAGCATAATACAAGCACCAAAAACCTTAGCCAAGTATTATAGTGCAGGCATCCCTCCATCTCTTCTTATAGAGGGCAACCAGGTGAATCTCCACTCTTTATGAGTTCTTCAAAATCTAAACTATTCTATCAAGGGACAAGATTCACTCACCCTACTCACTCTATAACCAGCCACAAACTTGGGCTTTACATGGCCACACAAGCCATGCATGGGTTTTACACAAAACCCATCAACTCAACGCAATGGGCCTTCATCCACCGAACTTGACCGCTCCGTTTCCTTGCATTTAATCCTCTAGCCCCAACAGAAACCCGTGGGCCACCTCAAGTCCTTCATAGTGTCCTCATGATCCCCAGTCATGAGCCCAACCATCTCACGATATCCTCACCATTCTAGACCACAACCCTCCAGACCTACACCCGATACCATCACCGACCACGATTGTCTCTAAATCTACACTCACAAGGGCCAAACCAATTTGTGCATTACTATAACATCCTCATTTTTATGGAAAATAAAAATCATGCTTGGCATTTGCATCAATTAAAAATTTGTGCAAAAAGATATAAAAGCATAAAAATAACTATGTTTACTTTAAAAATAAAAGGTAGTTCAATTTTTATTTATGAACAAAGGCTTTTGTATTTGTAAAAATTAAAATCATATTTGGATGCTTTCCTAAATATAATATTTAAATAATTTCTTTGGATAATTATTTCCCTACAACTGCGCAACACTAGGTTACATGTGTCGACGTTTGTTAAACCGGGGGTTATCATCGGCAACGAATTATATAGGGTTATGCGCTCCAATCTCGATGGTAACAGAAGACAAGGGGTTATACAGGTTTAGGCCTTCACGGTGGAGGTAATACCCTAGTCCTTTGTTCTGGATTATGATGATTTGGTACTCTGTGGAGAGATTAAGATGTTGATGCCGATCCAGGGCGTTATATAGTGGGGGTAGGGTTACAAGGTAGAGTTCTGATCGGTCACAAGGTAGGATTTGTATCTCTATCCTTGAGCCAGATACGTGGTTATCTGGGATTACAATTGCATCTTCCCTATTAGGGATTAACTTCTATCTTTAAGCCTTTTCTTGTCGGGCAAGCCTTCTAGAGTCCGAGTGGTACCCGTCCTTATCCACCCAGCTTGGTCCATCTCCTGTCGGGTGGTCTTGTAGGCCCGCCTTGTGGGTATTCAGGATCTATGTTATCCACAATAGCCCTCGAGTGCTTCATAGTCGAGTTGCTGCTCCTCTTTGTCGTACCTTGGATGAGTCATGATTCATGCTAAGTGCTTGTAGATTGCTGGTATATCTTCCTGACTGGTTTCTTTTTTGAAGCCGAGTGCTCCGATTCATGCAAGGAGACTGTGAAGGGCTCAGTAAAAGCTCCTTGTTGAAATTAGCGAGTGGTGCCCAGCTTGATTTATCGGAAAATTGGCAATCGACCGATCATGGGGCGTACTCTTGTTGCATGGAGTTTAGCTGAGTAGTACCTGTAACCGACTGTCGTGGTGTACAGCTGGCGGCTCTTTTAGAGCGTACCCTCGAAACCTTTAATCCAAAATCAAGTCACATGGTATTGCTTCCGTCAAGCGGTAACCAGCAGTCAGCCCGATCATGAGGCATAACACAAAATAATTCCGCTTGGAAGGCACCCATGTTTCACTTGACGCGGTGACCGGTGGTCAGCTAGCGACCCAGCATGGGGTGTACCAAGGGCATAGGCTTGTAGCTAAGCCATAGTTGGCGCTCACGGCGTTGGGTGGCTTACGGCCAAAGGCGTGGGCTTAGTCGTGACGTAGTTGGTGCTCAAGGCGTGGGGCGGCTCATGGCCAAAGGCGTAGTTGGCGCTCAAGGCGTGGGGATGCTCGCTGGCCCTTCTTCGCTTTTAGACGAAGTCGTAGAAGACACTTGATAAAGGAGAAATCCACAAACTATCGAGACTTGCAGAAGATGACATAACGACCTTCAGCAATTTTCATGACAGTGCTAGGAGTATAGTTCCCATCGGACACGAGCCAGAGCCCCCTGAAATGTCCATGTAGGATTTAGCAGCATCCGACTGAAAAAAAAACAAACACTCAGATGCAAGGTCTGACTGCTTTATCTAGATGATTTGATTTTGCTCCTTTTCCTTGTTGATGTTTAATTCCACCAAGTAATCTTTCTTTTGTTATGCACTCTGCTCGACTAGTCTAGCCCCCGAGCGTGGGAATCAGCTCATGGCTCTATTTTCCAGGCACGCGTACTGAGTGACTTGAGTTCGCCGTTTGTGGGTCAGAGCTTTAGTACTCGGAATACCCACTCAGATTCATTTGTGATCATTAGGAGAAAGCAACAAAAAGTGCATGCAAGACCACCTATTAGGTGTAGTCCCCGACTTACTGCTTAGTTGGAGACCAATTAAGTAGCAAGTCAAGAAACAACTCAAATTTAAATGAAAAGATCAAGATGATGAAAACTTAGCTTATAGGCTTCTGGTCGAGGCGCAAGCGTGTTGCTGAGCCAGACACTTGGGCGCTCGAGGCGCTGCCGTAGGCACGAGGCCGAGCTGGCGTTGGGTTAGAGCTTCAGTACTCGGAATACCCACTCGGATTCATTTGTGATCATTAAGAGAAAGCAATAAAAAGTGCACGCAAGACCACCTATTAGGTGTAGCCCCCGACTTACTGCTTAGTTGGAGACCAATTAAGTAGCAAGTCAAGAAACAACTCAAATTTAAATGAAAAGATCAAGATGATGAAAACTTAGCTTATAGGCTTCTGGTCGAGGCGCAAGCGTGTTGCTGAGCCAGACACTTGGGCGCTCGAGGCGCTGCCGTAGGCACGAGGCCAAGCTGGAGTTTTGGATGCTTGTGGCATAGGCGTATACGTGTCACCGAGCCGTAGACTTGGGCGCTCGAGGCGCTGGCGTAGGCGTGTCTCGACTTGGATGCTTGTGGCGTAAACATAAGCAAGTCGCCAAGCCGTATATTTCGATGCTCGGTATAAGGCATGCCACTCTATTCTGATTGATGTATTCCATTGATTGGCTGCTCGGTACTCATTTTCATCTTGTGAAAATAGTAATTAACCCATCATGGGGCGTACCTTAAGCCGTGCTATTGCGGTTCCCATCGTGCGGTATAACATATTTTGCATATTAGGGGGTATGAGGCATCAAACACCTGATTCTGTCTTGAATTCAGCACTTGGCACAGCATGGGGCGCTTTTTCAGTCGAGTGGTACCTGTCCCAACCAGAGGAGGGATCAGCTAGCGAATCACTTAAGGGTGTACCGTTTTGATAAACTTTGGTCCAGAGGCATTTTGTATCCGGGTTGCGCTATACAACTGGTGACCCACAAGGGGCATGCCTCCGAAACAGTATCCAAGCCTCATCAACACTCAACCTTGAACGTGCAAAGTTGACTAGTGACCCAACATGGGGTATGCCATGAGACACTTTTAATGGGTGGAGCTTCAGGTCATATGCCCTCAGGGGGTGTACTGAGGCCAAACTTGGCTCGATGTCCACAACGTATTGTCACTGCTTGTGACATGTCGCTGAGAAAGCCGGTTAAAGGGATCACCCTTTGCTTAAATGGATTTGAGCCTCCAAATGCTTTGCCGGCGTAGGCGTGTAGCCGAACCGCACACTTGGGCGCTGGGGGCATAGGCGTAGGCTCATGGCCAGGCCATAAACTCGGGTGCTCGATGCGTAGGCATAGGCGTGCAGCCAAGCCGTAGACTTGGCGCTCCGGGCGTCGGCGTAGACGTATTGCTGAGGCGAAGACTTGGGCGCACTTCGGACACCGGCGTAGGCGTGTCGCAGAGCCATAAACTTGGGCGCTCGTGGCGCCGACTTGTCCCCAGGTCGTAGCCTTGGGTACGCTCGTAGCGTCGGCATAGACTTGTCGCCGAGCCGTAAACTTTGTGCTTCGGGCGTCGGCGTAGACGTATTGCCGAGCTGAAGACTTGGGCGCGCTCGGGGCGCCGGTGTAGGTGTTTCGCCGAGCCGTAGAGTTGGGTGCCCTTGGCGCCGGCGTAGACTTGTCTCCGAGCCATAGACTTGCGCGCTCGTGGCGCTGGCGAAGACTTATCACTGATTCGTGTACTTGGTCGCTCATGGTGCCGTTGTCTGAAACAAATCAAAATTCTGTTGCGGAAATCCAGGGCAACTGGTCTTCACGTGGCTGTACGGAAGTAATCGTTCAAGTCTTGATTAACACTGAGTAGCATGCGCCGTGGTCGGCGTCGAACAACACATGCTAGCCAAGGTCTCGGCCGTGGTCGGCGAAGTCACGGTCGTAGTCGTGAAAGATCTCCACGCGGTTGGTGTAGCTCGACAAAGGTCGATGAAAGTCCTCTCTAGTCATCAACGTCCCACGAGGTACGGCACAACCGATCCTCAGGCCGTGGCTGGCACCGACGAGCTTTACGAACTCGCCGAAATTCATAATCTCCCTATGCAGTCTGTCTTCAAACAGGCCACACGGTCGCATCCGAATTCGGATTTAGATGTTCTTGGATCCGTTGGAAAGATAACGAGATAAGATTTCCTACGCATCTTTTATCACCCCGAAACTCCTTCTGAGTCAATGGGAAATCATGACACAAGTTCTGTCCAGATTCTAAACGAGAACAGATCACATATTCTTCTCATGTTCGCCACGAGGTTGATGAAGCCGGCATCGCACGATGTATGCCATGATCGTCGAGGCCGAGTGATTTGTTGCTGATGACGGTCACCATCCGAGATTCGTTCTTCATCGGGTACTCGCCGTTTCCGAGTAGGGAATTGAGCCCACGGGGTACTACTCATGAGTAGATGGTCGTGGCGTTTCCAAAGGTGTTGTTGTAGTTCCCCCAGATTGGATCTGATTTGAATCCGAGAGGTGGAGTCGTCGAATTCGTTGATGATGCAGTCGGCTCCCAAAGTGGAAAGCCTGGCTGGGGGCGAAGACGACGGCATCTCCATTGATCGATGCCATCGAGCCTGATTAGATTTATCTTGACGCTGCCCCTACTTGGCGCGCCAACTGTCGACGTTTGCTAAACCGGGGGTTATCATCGATAATGAATTATATGGGGTTATGCGCTGGATCCAAACTCGATGGTAACACAAGACGAGGGGTTATACAGGTTTAAGCTCTCACAGTGGAGGTAATACCCTAGTCCTGTGTTCTGGATTTTGATGATCTGATGATCTGGTACTCTGTGGAGAGATAAAGATGTAGATGCCGAACCAGGGCCTCCCTGCATGCCTTATATAATGGGGGGGGGTTACAAGATAGAGTCTTCATCGGTCACGAGGTAGGATTCCAATCTCTATACTATAGCTATATACGTAGTTATCCGGGATTATAAGTGTATCTTCCCTATTAGGGATAAACTTCTATTTTTAAGCCATTCCTTGCCGGGCAAGACTTCTAGAGTCCGAGTGGTACCCATCCTTATCCACCTGGTTTGGTCCATCCCCTGTCGGTTGGTCTTTTAGGCCCGTTTTGTGCGTATCTGGGGTCTATGTTATCTACAATATGTGTTAAAAAATAATTATTATAAAAGAATATTTGGAGGCCTTTCACAAATAAAATTTCTATTTTGTCTTTAACTTTTCTATTTGATAAATGATTATTTGCAAGGAAGAGAAATATATTTTCTTAGGAGTATATTATATTTATTTGGCTCTATTAATTATCCATCTGCTCATCTAATTCTTTCCGCCTTCCCTATGATTCACTTGAACCTCTAGGCTGACTCCAACAGTACCCTGTATACATCACTGAACCCCTAAAATAAGGGATGAACTGCTTTCCTAAAACAACCAACAGCGTTCCTTATAGCAACCCCTAATTAACTGGACCGGAGAGAGAAACCGTATATGCAGCGTACCTCTCTCTCCCTCCCGTATCCTCAACAGGAATCGCTCCCGCGCGAGATCGGAGCCCAGGTACCGCGCTCCTCCTCCCACTCTTCCTCCGGCCGCCGCCCGCCTCCTTTTCCTTGCCGACGCCGCCCGCCTCCTCCTCTTCCCGCCGCCGCCCCCTCCTCTGCCTCGCGGACGCCGCCCGCCTCCTCCTCCCGCCGCCGCCCCCCTCCTCTGCCTCGCGGACGCCGCCCGCCTCCTCCTCCCACCGCCGCCCGCCTCCTCTGCCTCGCGCCGCCGCCCGCCTCCTCCTCCCGCCGCCGCCAGCCTCTACACCGCCGCCACCACCGCGTCCTCTACCCCCCGGCGGCCGCCGTCGCCCGAGCCCTCTCCGGCTCATTTGGTGCCTCGAGCCCGCCGCACATTAGGCCTGTTTGCTTAAATTTGCATCGTCCAATTCCATTCAGGTTTACTTAAATTTGCGCCTCTGTTATGTGCAACGCACTGCACAAAAAAATTTCTGCTTGCCTATTTAATTTGTCAAGAAATTGCTTGGCACTGTAATTATGATTTCTTGAATTAATTAGCAATTTTGATGGGAATGTCAGCTATGAGAAATTGATCTAGCAACATCATTCTTGATCAGGGTGATGATT
>SPJY01013647.1:1709169-1731755 GCA_005191435.1 Raddia distichophylla
TTGGACACCATCAAGTGTAAGGTTTGTGGCAAGTGCAATGTGTGATTGTGTTCTAGAACCAGCTCGGTCACTTTATAATTGTCCTTCTTTCTGTCCATTAAAAGATTCATGTGAACTTGACATTCAGTTCTAGTTTTAGCTCGAGGACACTTTGTCAAATGATCCCTTTTGTCTTGCCAACGATGACCCTCATTTGCACAAACAAATCTACATGATGTAACCTGGCCATCGGACTTCCTTTTGTTTGCATACCTTTTTCTAACCTCGAAGCCTTTATGTCCACCATAGCTAAGCCAAAATGCCCAAGCCTCATCCGGGTCTCTGAATTCCATGCCAACATGAGGTACCAAACCAGGGATCAAGTTCTCTCTGTATAACAAAAGAATCACCATGTATGATACTAGTACAATTATGTAACAGAAGGTAAGCCTAATATAAAGCCAATCCTATACAGTTTTCAGAAGGTAAGCCCAATATTCATTCATCTTAAAAGGGAAAAAAAGCCAATCTATACAGTTTTATGACTGAATAAAGCCGAGTTCAGTTTTAAAAGCAAAGAAGGACAATCCTATGCAGTTCTACAACTGAATAAAGATGGGCAAAAAAGGCCAATCCTAAAAGTACTCACGTAAAAATAACAAGCATGGAGTCATATTACTTACTTATTGGGACCATGGTGCGCTGTATTTGCCTCTTCTTCCATATCAGAAGTATTTGCTTTCTAACTGGTAGCCTGGTAGGAAAAGGAGCACTCTGTTCTTTCCTCGCGGTAAAATTTACCAGACATCAGCAAAGGGATCGCTAATTTTCCCTCCAAGACGCCGTTTTGCCTCCATTATTTCCCGCCGCTAGGCAGCTGCACGCTTGCCGTGTTATTGGGCCGTAGTGGCCCATGATTTGGCCAGGTTACGAAGCGCGTGCTGGGAGAGGCGTCCGATGTTGTGAGGTGGGCAGGGACGGTGGATTGAACTCCACTGCCCTCTGACTTCCTACGCTCCAACGTTAGAGGATCTGGTTCCATCAATCAGGTAATCAATCTCCACACCTCTCCTCAGATTCGAGACTACACTTGTGAATTCTTTTTTTTTTGTGAGGGGAGTGCCATACCGCCAAATGAGACACTTTCCCTTACTCCTTCGTTTCGAATTGGCTAAAATCACATATTTGAGTAATGTTAGTATTGTTGAGTTAATATGAGGAATTGAGGTTTGATATATCGAAAACCTGTGGAATTCCAGAGGCTGGCACATTTTTAGTTAATAGTTAGTGACTAGATTTTTTCCATACTATTATATAACACAATTATCTTGAATCACCTTTTCCCCTAAGCATACAGTAAATACTTGCATGCCCAGCGGTTGTTGTTCACTTTGCTGTGTCTGTTTGCTATGGGAAACAACGATCATCACATGCTGCTACTGCCAACTGTTAGTGTTTGTCCTTTCGATTTCTGTTTACATCACAAATTGGGTAATTCATGTCTACTTAACAAGTTAACATGCCACGAGATATTGAAGTGCAAGAGAAGATACTAAAATCTTCTTGTTAATTCAAAATAGGTTTTTCAAAAGAAGTAAACCGAAAATAACTTTATTTATGACACCACTAACTCTAAACCTTATCAATGGTCATACAGGGTGATGGGTTCATATTGGAGCACTATGCACGACGGGTCAGAGGCATTGGCCAGGTCGTAGTCCCATGGTTTGCCCAAGTTTGGCTATGCAGACGAGTTAGGCATAGGAGATACCGTTATCGGTATGAGCCCTCAATCAGAGCCCCACTGTCACCATGACCCAAGAGACAAGCAAGGCAAGATGAACATGAAGACGAAGCTGGCCAACTTTGGCGTGCAGGAGGACCTAATCCTTATATCATGTTGGATCAATGTGAACACGGACCCGATCATCAGTATGGGGGCAGAAGAAGAAGTCATTGTGAAAGACTATAACGGATAACTACAATAGAAGACGAGGTAAGTATTCGGAAAGGAGCCAGAAGAGCATAAATAACCGTTGAGATTTTATTAAAGAGCATGTCAGCAAGTTTGCGGGATACTACCAATAGGTGTTGTACGAGAATGAGTGGCCTCACCGATATGGACAAGGTAATGTCCCTCGCTCTATGCATGTAAACTTAAAATTCAAACTGTATGACATCAACATAATTGTTGTTTGTTTGAAACTGCAGACAACGTGTGCCCACACTCTATACATGTCCATGAAGAGGAAACCTTTTACGTTGTCCCATTGATGGGAAGCACGAAAGAATGAGAAGTGGATAGATTTGCATGACAAGACACATAATTCAAACGACGACATTGCTCGTGAACATACTACAAGCGTCTCCAAGAATGTCCACATTGATATGGAGGCTCCAAGTGACGAGGCGACCTGTAAGAGGCCGATGGGCCGAGATGCTACCAAGGAGGCAAGGAAGAGGGTGGCATCGGCCTCATCATATTTTGCTGAGTACGTCCCAAATATGAGATACATGCACATTGTGGAAATGACCGTCATGCAGAGGTCAGTTGAAGCAAAGGAGACTAGACTAAACAAGATGCTATCTATTGAGGAGAGGAAGGAAGATGACATCCATGCGCACAATGCTAAGATAGTTGTGATCGATGAGATGCATGTCATGCTCGAGGTGGAAAGAATATAGATGAAGACGCAAAGGGAGGATGAGCGCATACTTGCTATCAACCATGATCAATGTAACCCGGCGCAGAAGGTTTACTACAAGACGATGCAGGACAAAATTTTCGCCAGCATTACAGACAATGATAGTTCATAGGAAAAGCAATCCAGATCATGTTGTGATTTTAAATGTGACTTAGTCTTGACTCTGTGAGGGAGCCTTTTATTACTTGAGACTACATGCTTTCTCTTTTATCTATGGATTAGTGTGGTTAAATAAAGTTGAGCCTTTATACCTTTTCGTTTACTTGGGTGTTTATCTATTCTATCTGAGCCACCCTTGTGCCATTTTTTATAGTTTTTTTTTCAATTCAGTCATTACCTTAATACCTCATCTCTTCATTCATGCATCCTTATACATGGGGATGTTACACGTACTTATCCTTTGTGATCCAGTCATCAATTTACATTATCTATATGACCCCAACATAGCGGGGTTATGTTAGATAGTCCAGCAGTTGTATGGACGCTGATATTGCATATACCACTTATTTTTCAAATATATTTCAAGAGGTAAAGAGCAAGCGTGATAAGAAAAAAGAGGTCAGTTTGCACCTCTTTTTAAATGCACTCTATATTCTTGTTTATTAATATAGTCATTATTCACAGTACAATTATTTATCTATTATGCACCGTCCAACGTCCAGTTGTGCTCAATAAGGTCTACCTTCAGTTGATGATGCATCGCACGGTCGCGAAAGCGGTGGTGGGTGGCGAGGAACTCATTCCTATTGTTTCTTCCTCCTACGGACCATTGCACTGGTTGCTCCATGCTGTCAAATATATCTAACAGACCATGTCCCCTCTCATCCTCGACGATCATGTTGTGCATTATTACGCAAGCCATTATTATGTCCATCACCTGTGCACGATCCCATCCATATGCGGGACCGCATGTGACTGCCCATTGGGCTTGCAGGACGCCAAACGCCCGCGCAATGTCCTTACGAACCGATTCGTACACATGTGCAAAGTGTTGCGGCTTCCTCTCGAGCGGCAAACGTACAGTTTTGACGAATCCCGGCCATTTAGGATTAATCCCATTGGCGAGGTAGTACCCATGTTGTAAGTGTGGCCGTTGATGGTGAACTCCACTTGTGGCGCCTCCCTTCTGGCATATCTAGCAAAAATAGATGAGCGGTGCAAAACATTCATATCGTTGTTACTGCTAGGCATACCAAAATATGCATGCCAAACCCAGAGATCATGCGACGCAACCGCTTCTACAACCATGGTAGGAGACTTCCCACGACCTTGGAACATGCCCCTCTAGGCTGTAGGGCAGTTGCTCCACGCCCAATGCATACAGTCAATGCTACCGAGCATCCCAGAGAAACCGCGGGTAGCACCGACATCCAAAAGTCAACAAACATCGACAGCAGTGGGGACACGAAGGTAAACATCCCCAAAGACATCAATCACAATACGATAAAACTTTGAAAGAGCAAGGTTAGTTGTAGATTGGCCAATCCTTACGTACTCGTCAATGACATCAGCAGGGACACCATACGCAAGGATTCTCATGGCAGCCATCACTTTTTGTAATAATGACAAACCAAGCTTGCCGGTAGCATAGGTTCGCTGCTTGAACCATCCTTTTGGACCACCCTACTCTTCAACAGCATGGAGGATACGCAGGAAGAGGCAAGGAAAATTCGGTCATCGATAATCGAAAAAGATTATTGGCCTACAAAAAAATGTTTCGCGTGCCTGCGACGGAATTGGTATTCGGTGTACGCACAATCTTCTGCAAAGTAATCTAAAAAGATTTTGGCGTGCCCTGTAGCTTGATCGCGGTCGATTACTCGATGACCTAGAATAGAGTCACGCCTACATCTGGAGCTCTCCACCACAAATTGTATGTTCGTTGCGAAATGCATATCATCCATGTAATCATCGTCGTCGTTTGAAAACGAATCTTCCTCGAGAAGGTAGTGGAGTGCAAAGTTGTCTCTCACCATATGCTAACAATGATCAACACACCAGTAAATCTACATAGCCATACAAGTTGTATATAGTGCTCAGTACTAAATATAAATATGTTGCGTAACATCTAAAAATGGATATATTTCATTTACTTGCAGCTTATAATTACAAAATAAAGAAGTTTATTGACTAATTGGTCTCTTGGATGATGATATTTGCTTGTCTCCAGGTCACGATCCAACCCAAAACAGGAGGGAGAGATGCTCATGCACGGTATAGGAGATGTATATGTCTACGTACAGTGGATCAGCACGGCTGACGAGCTCCATGGCGATTGCTCGCGTTTTCCAGTGGATGGCAATCAGCAAGAGTGAGGCGCTCACGTTTTCCAGCAGCGGCGTGTAACATCCCAATTTGGGTATCTTTCAAATTTGAGCAAAATTCAAATTTCGTTCGAAATCAAACCTACCCGACATGTGTGTTCCACCCCCAGTAGCTCTCTCTCAGCCTTGTCTCTCTCCGGTTTCCTCTCTCTCTCTTCCTCTCTCCCTATCCCGTGGGCCGCCGCCGTTTGACCGTCCCATCAATCGCGCCGTCGTACGCCGTCGTAGTGCCACCCTGCCACGCCGCGCGCCACGCCTTGTCTACTCAGCCACCCCGCCACTCGTGGCATCATGGCCGCGCCGAACCGCACCTGCCCAAGCGCCGCGCCGTCCCATTGCCGCGTCTGTCCAATGCCGCGCCCGTCTCGTCGCCGAGCAAGCTCGCCTCCCCGCGTCACCGCATGCGCCCTAGAGTCCCATGTTCAACCCGCGCCTATAAAAGCTTCGAGCTGCCCTGCCGGCGATATTTTCCCCTCTTCCCCCAAATCCGCACCTCGCCGATACCGACGCAATTCCTGCAAACCGGTGAGCCACTCATCCATTCCTTCCGCCCTTAGCTTCGGGAAACCCTTCCTCAACTTGCCCCTCACCCAACTGCAGCCAAGGATCCTAGAGTCGCCGTTCGGTCGTTGCCATGTTCCGGCCGCCGCCAGGTGTCTCGCCGCCAACCGATCCCTTCCTTCCATCCATCCTCGACCGAGCTCCGTAAGCATACACGTCACCTACTCTCTCTCTCCGCCCAAGCAATTAGCTTGTAGATGCTTGGCGTACGTTGGCGCCGCCGGCGAGCATTCGGCTCTGCCGCCACGCCCCACCACCGTTGGCCTCGACGCATGCCTTGTTAGGACCCCTAGGGCCTGTAGATGCCGAGGCGTCGATGCTCGCAACCGGAGAGGCTGCATAGCGCCGCCGAGCCGTGCGCCGTAGCCGTCGGGCCACGTCGACGGCTGGAGGAAGAAGACAAGCCGCAGTCGTCCGATCTGCGTTGAGATTCGTGCCGTGGGCAAGCCAACCCCACCTGCCAGGGAAAAACCCCCTCGTGTGCGCTCGAACCGTTGCCTGCGCATCACTAACCGGTGGGTCCTAGGCCCCACCTGCTTGGTTTAGTGGACGCGTCTGCAGGCCTGGCGCTGGCGCTGTGCGAGAGCGGTTTCCGGATGGACGCAAACGGCGTATGCCCGTGCCGGCGCGAGCACGCTGCCAGCAAGCGGGCCGTGGGCCGAATTCGCCGTTTGGGCCGCCCGCGAGTTGGTTCGGCCCGAGGGCATTTATCCTTTTTCCGGCGATTGGTTATTTAGACAATTACCGAATATAGCTTTTGAATTATTAAAAATAGCTAGAGGCTTCCAAAAATTTTGGAAAAATTTAGAGAAATACTAGAGGTCATTTATGATTTTATAAAAATATCAAATCCATCACCATAATGGGAAAACTAGCACTGTAGTTGTAGTTGTAACTTCTCCTAAATAATAATTGTTAATTTAATCCTAAAGTATTGATAGCTGTATTAAATTAATGTTTATGGCACCAATTGTTCTTTTAAAAATCTTGGTTAGATTAATGTCTCAATATTGAATTATTTATATTTGAATTTCAACTTAAATATATTCTTAAGGGTATTTTTGTTAATAAGCACCTCCTAAATAGGTAGCCTTTTTCTTCATTAAATCTAACCATGAGATTATTTTGGAAAATAGGATAATAAAGAAATATAACCCAGGTTATCTAATTTAATTAGGAACCCTTATTATACCATCAACCACGTTAGATTTTATCCCGAACGTGGGGTGGATTTCCGAATATTCGTCGTAAGTATGACAACTTAAAAACCCTAATCACTCCTTGACAACCTAATCGTATGGCATCGTATTTTGGTTTGAGAAAACTATTATATACTAATAATATCATTTATTCGTGCAATGTCATGCATGGCATCTCATACGATAAGTAGTTTCGTCAATCGATCTTAGGCTTTAATTACGAATCTAAGACCTAGGTCGAGCATGCATCATGCTTTCCGTTGCATTAGCAAGTAATATTTGGTTTGTTAGTATGATTAGACGTAGGCGATCCCAAAGGGAGGTTTGGGGACGCCGAAGAGGACCATCTACCTAATCAAGGCGAGTTAACACTTCCACTTTAGGTGTGATCCATATTAGGGAGAGACAGCGACTTTCCCTAGTGCGGATTAACATCGCTAATATCATGTTCATTACCCAGTTTTCCTTAAACTATGTTGTTTAATTATTAAAAATGTGTGCTTATTAGTTTGCCTAATTGTTAATCATGTAATACTTATACATGCCTGCCTCGAACTATGTAGCCTTAATGACTGCCTCGATTGTCATTAATCTTGTTAACCTATGATTAGTCTGGTAACCACTTTAAACCTACCTAATGGGTAAAACTTGCTTAGACTTAAACAAATCTTATGGCTAACCGCCACGGAACAGTGAACCGATATTCACCGGTCATTCATTCATTTTATTTGAAACTGAGATGACAAATGACAGTTAGGGCTATTAGATGCACTTTGGGCTGATTGTGTTTGTCGGCATGGTTATGTGGATACTTGGTTGGTTTGGGCCAGTCAGTTGGGACAGTCCAAGTGCGTGGTGTGGTCGATGATTGGGGAAGTAGTGAAAGATTGGTGGGTTGCCCCTAGTTGCACATCCTGAGGGATGATTAAGGCACGAGATGCCTAGTGCTGGGTTTAGCCAGGGCTTACCCAGGAGGAGCGCAGAGTAACACGCGTAGCGGAGAGCGCTGCCATCTGAGGGATGGTTCCAACACAACGCGTGGCCATCGCGCGGAGTACGGGACTAGGATTGCCAAGAGTGAGCGCTTTGCGGAGGCCCTCTAGGACCATTCTCGATACGGACCGGCATTGGTCATCACCGTGGGTGATAATGACCACACATCGCCAGGGTGACAGTCGACTAGTGAGGGCCGGCAACCCTACTAAGCCGGGGTGATCATGCCATGGCATGTATGGTCGACAATAGGATTTGTCAAATCCTAGAATGATGGTAGAAATAGGAAAGTCTGCGGGCAATCGGAAGAAAGTTCATGAGGAACGAATAAGCTGGTGTGGTGATCTGTTAAGCTAGTGGTGTTTGTGGTTGAGAGTTGGTTGATTATGGGATGGTCGGTGTGTTTGGGTTGCCTAGTTGGAATTGGGTGCATGGTTAAGATGGAAAACCCTTGATTATATAAATAAGATAAGTACTAGTAGATGCTAGTTAGGTTGTTTCCTAAAATCATATAAACTTGGCTTTACGCAAATAAAATAATCCTGTTAGGGCTATTAGATGCACTTTGCGCTGATTGTGTTTGTCGGCATGGTCATGTGGGTACTTGGTCGGTTTGGGTCAGTCAGTTGGGACAGTCCAAGTGCGTGGTGTGGTCGATGATTGGGGAAGTAGTGAAAGATTGGTGGGTTGCCCCTAGTTGCACATCCTAAGGGATGATTAAGGCACGAGATGCCTAGTGCTGGGTTTAGCCATGGCTTACCCAGGAGGAGCGCAGAGTAACACGCGTAGCGGAGAGCGCTGCCATCTGAGGGATGGTTCCAACACAACGCGTGGCCATCGCGCGGAGTACGGGACTAGGATTGCCAGGAGTGAGCGCTCTGCGGAGGCCCTCTAGGACCATTCTCGATAGGGACCGGCATTGGTCATCACCGTGGGTGATAATGGCCACACATCGCCAGGGTGACAGTCGACTAGTGAGGGCCGGCAACCCTACTAAGCCGGGGTGATCATGCCATGGAATATATGGTCCACAATAGGATTTGTCAAATCCTGGAATGATGGCAAAACTAGGAAAGGCTGCGGGCAATCGGAAGAAAGTTCTTGAGGAACGAATAAGCTGGTGTGGTGATCTGTTAAGCTGGTGGTGTTTGTGGTTGAGAGTTGGTTGATTATGGGATGGTCAGTGTGTTTGTGTTGCCTAGTTGGAATTGGGTGCATGGTTAAGATGGAAAACCCTTGATTATATAAATAAGATAAGTACTAGTAGATGCTAGTTAGGTTGTTTCCTAAAATCATATAAACTTGGCTTTACGCAAATAAAATAATCCTCTCCTCCAAGTAAAGCCCTCTACACTATTTGCATTAAGGGAAGTGTTAACTAGCCAGTGTTTGGATGACGCTGACCTCGCCTTCTTACCTTCTTTACTCGATGGAGTCGAGTATGATCACTACGAATGTCACGAAGACGACGGATAGGACTATGGTGGACCTAAGGGGTCCTAGGGGTCACTCCAGTCGCTGATGGACCATAGTCGATAGGGATTCTTTTGGGTAATTATTTTGATGACCGCTGTACTCTGAACATTGTTTTGTAAGAAGGACAGCCTAGTGGTCACTCTATTCCGTGTCAATTCCATCATGAAAGCGTCCGCTTCCAAACCAGTAGAAGGAGGGGCAGCAGGGACTTCAAACCCGATCCGGGGGAGCTCCTGAAGGAAGGTATCCCTCGCTTCCCCCACTGCATGGCCCAGGACCTCCATCTACTGGAGAAGCTCGTCCGACTGTTCCTACAATGTCGACGGGTAACTATCCGGGGGTTATCATCGGCAATGATTATATGTGGGGTGATGCATAAGATCCAAACTCGATGGTAGCACAATTTATACAGGTTCAGGCCCTCATGGTGGAGGTAATAGCCTACTTCCTGTGCTCTGGAATTATGTGGTGATCTGATGATCATTGTGGAGGGAGATATCTCTCCATAGATGGGTGTGGAGATGATGATCAACCTGCCGAACCAGGAGCTCCCTGTCCGCCTTATATAGTGGGAGCAGGGTTACAAGATAGAGTCATGGTCGGTTACGAGGTTGAATTCCTATCTCTATCCTCTAGCCAAATATGTAGTTATCCGGGATTACAATTGTAAGAGCTTCCTCTCAGCCTCTTGCGTGGCGACGGTCTTCTGCTTCATAGAAGTGCTGGCCCTTTCGAGAACCCCATGCATGTTCTTCTGCTACCCCGTGAGGTCCTGCGCCTTCTTTAACTCGCACTCCAGGCGATCCACGTTGATCTTCGCAGTGGCCGCCTCCTGCCTGGCCTAGGCGTGTGGTAGTGGCCGCCCATTTCGTTCTTTCGCCTCCTTCTGAAGCACCTCCACCTCGCCGAAGTAGTTCTCTGCGACGAAATGGGCTGGATCGTACTTATGAAGAAGCCGCTTGTTTTCCTCCACCAAGATCTGCTTGGGCCCCTCCCATTCTTCGGCCTCCGTGCACTACTACGGAACGGGCGTTCAGTCCCGGTTCGCAACAGCCTTCAGTCCCGATTTCTAAACCGGGACAGCCCTTGGAGACTGATGCCTGCTGGCCATCAGTCCAGGTTACAGGAACCGGGACTAAATCTCTTCTCAATAGGCCGGCTCGAAGACCCGTGAGGTCTTGCGCGTTCTTTAACTCGCACTCCAGGCGATCCACGTTGATCTTCGCAGTGGCCGCCTCCTGCCTAGCCTAGGCGTGCGATCAGGGCATCCTCTTTCGCCTCCTTCTGAACCACCTCCACCTCTCCGAAGTAGTTCTCTGCGACGAAATGGGCGGGATCGTACTTATGAAGAAGCCGCTTGTTCTCCTTCACCAATATCTGCTTGGGCCCCTCCCATTGTTCATCCTCCGTGGTGTGGATGCTAGCCTGAAAGAGAAAAGGGAAAAAGACGATCAGGCACATGAAGCACGAACAATTTAGAAGCGAAGGAACGAAGAGTGTATTACCTTAATAAGGTTATCCATAGCGGCCCTCATGATGTCAAAATCCACCAAGTCATCGATGTTATATCTTGCGAACCAAGGACTCGCTGAAGGCCCCCCGCAAGGCTCGGAGCACTGGCAAGGCGCCGGCCCGGGCGACGAGAGTGCGCCGGGGCACCCCGGAAGAAACGGGGAGCTCCTTTGAAAGCCCCTCAGGGAGTCCTCCCATAGACTCCTGCGGTGGGCTGCGAATGGCTTCTGTGACCATGGCGCATGTAGACACGACCCCTTGATCGCATTCTACTCCATTGGCTAAGACTTCGCCACTACCTCCACGACGGCGCGGACTCCACGATGCCGCCTCGTCGACAACGTACCAGGCGGCGGGATAAGCTCGTGGCCGTGGGGAGGCGGTTCGTACCAGGCGACACCGCCTCGTCGACCTCGTCTCCAACGCAGGTGACTCCGTCCACGACCCCATCCACAATGGCGATCACATCTACCAATGGTACGCAATTATGGAGATATTTGCTTCGATTTGTGACTGGTGCATCGATTTCTTCCCGTCGCCTCGCATCCTCTGCTGCCTTTTCTCCTGTGATAGATCTGCTCTCTGCTCCTCTCTGCACCAGTGCTCCCTATAAAGGAGTTCTCTCTTCACCCTCCTTCCCTCATTCTCTCACAGTCTATAACTCTTTATCCCTCTCCATTGTTCATGCTACGCCTATGAATATGATGCCGAGGGAGAGGAGGAAGCAGCTTGTAAATCGGAAAGTAGCCCCCAAAAAGGACGCACTGCAGCCCGCGTTGCTAGTGCTTCCAATGGTAGTTCTTCTAATCCTCTTTCTTGCGATGATGATGTGTTATCGATCCTCTCCAGCTCTCCCCAGGCATGGGAGATTATGGCATGGATGACCGTCATATGGATGGCATAGAGGGAGAGGAAGATGCTGTAAATGACTCAGGTAGTGCAGGTATTGATCTGGTGATTGATACTTCACAGGGGGATGGTACTAGTACTGGTACAGGTACTGGAACTGATCCTCCCAGTGCGCCATTGCCATCTAGTGCTGATGGCAGCAGTAAGAGTAAGAGTAGGAGTAAGAAAGAAATAGCTGAATGTTGGAATCACATGGAGAAGCGTAAGGTTGTCATCGAAGGTGTACCTACAGTATTGGCTATACGTAACTATTGCAAAGCTGAGTTGACTGCAGGTTTTGGAGGAGGCACTGGCCACTTGAACAGGCACTACAAAACTTGCTTGATCAAGTGAAGGAAAACTCGAGGTGGTGTGCAGGCTCAATTGAACTTCTCTGCCGACGGTTCTGTAAGTACTTGGGTGTACAACCCACAGGTAGCTCGTGATGAAATAGCTCGCTTTATTGTTTCTGAGGATTTGCCTATCATGATGGGTGAGAGCCATAACTTTACTAGAATGCTTCAAAGGGCTTTCTGCCCACAGTACCAACCTGTGACTAGAAGAACTACCAAATCTGATTTGTTATCTTTATACAAAAATGAACTTGCTGCTTTGAAACAAACATTTAGCAAGGTCCAGTATTCTTTTGCTTTGACTTCTGACATTTGGACTTCATCCCATCAAAGGACTTGCTATTTAAGTGTAGTTGCACATTACTTGGATGAATCTTATCACCTTAACAAAAGAGTAATAGGGTTTAGATTAATGGATGAATCTCATACTGGATCTGCCATTGCCAATTCTATTCTTGAGGTAGTTTATGATTTCAAAATAGAGAATAAAGTGCTTTCTATTACTCTTGACAATGCATCTGCTAATGCTTCTGCTATGGATTACCTAGAACCTAATCTGCAAACATATATTAGTGGGTATGTTATTCACCAGAGATGTGTTTGCCATATTATAAATCTCATTGTTCAAGATGGTATGAATGTTGTTTCTAAATATTTAAACAATATTAGAGGGGCTATTAGATACATATCTAGTAGTCCTTTGGTTTCCTCTAAGTTTACTGAATATTGCAGGGCTAATAAAATAAAACCAAGGAAATTTGGTCTAGATATGAAGGTAAGATGGAATTTCGTATAACTTCGTATAATGTATGCTATACGAAGTTATTACGGACGCGCGACAACGACATATCTTCCATCGCCCATGGCAGCTCACCTCTGTCGGCGTGATTCGACCACATTTCCGGTCAGCGATGAGGAAGGTCGGAAGCTTAGCTCTCGCCACGCAACGTTTAAGGTCGGTTTGCGAGAGGCCATAAGGGTCGAAGCAGCCAGATGCCTAAGGAAAAAGCGCTCACTTTCAACAGAACGTTCTGTCTAAAGCTTCTTGGCGGTCGGGTGCCCTAGTTCCTCTTTTTCGTAAAAGTATGAGAAATTTGCGGGGAGGATTAACGAGACTTGCGACAGAAAAGCAAGAGTTTGCATTGATATTGACAGGTTGTTTTCACAAAGACAAAACGAACGAGGGAGTTCAGCTACTCCTCGTCGTCGCAGCCTTCTGACGGTGCTGCGCCGCACATCTGGGACACGCGGCCGGCGGCGACCGCGACCCGAGACTGTTCGTCTCGGTCCAGTTGGCGCGAGGGTTCCCCGGTGGCAGCGTCAAGGTCGAGTGCGGGATTCTGGGCAAGGCAGTTGCCCAGGACGAACCGCACCGCCTCGAAGGCGTCTTGGCGACCGTCTTCGATCGCCCGCGCCTGCAGCATCACCGGCAGATCTTTCAGGGCCTCGGCAGCGCGCCCCACGACGCCGGCGTACTGCGCAGCCGTCTCCTCCAGCGGGGCGTACAGCGTGACGCCCAGCGGGTACAAGATGCCGTGAAAGTCGCGGTAGGCGGTGCGCAGCATGTCAGCGAGGACCCGGAGGCGCTCGGAATGTTCCGCGCGAAGACCGGCGGCATCTTTGGTAGCTGAGGCGGCGGCGGCTTGCGCCGCCGCAGCCTCGCACGTCGCCGTCTCCTTCGCGGCGACCTCCTGTTCGAGGGCCCGCCGCAGCTCGCCGGCGGTTCGCTCTGCCGAAGCCAGGGCGCTCTCCCGCACCGCCCAAGTGCGGGAGAGGGCACGGAGCGCATCGAGGGAGCGCCCGACGTCGGCGGCGATGGTGGAGATGGCGCATAGTCACAAAGTTCCCGGGTCGACGGGGTCGAGGAACGGGGTCGCGGGTCGATACTTCAAAAAAATATGGTACGAGGGGGGTATACCCCTGTGGGTCGAGAATCTAAGATTTGGTACGCGACCCAAAGGGTATTGGGTCGATGATCCCGGTTCGAACTGTAGGGTCGAGGGTCATGACCCAAAGGCAGAATGGCCCAAAGGCCTCAAACTAATTGGCCTAGTAGTGAAGAGTACCCCCATATAGTGTTTATATTTATTTTCTATATGTCTCAGGCTAAATGGGCCAATATCCCCAGGCGGAATGGCCCAAAGGCCTCAAATTAATTGGCCCACCGGCCACCTCTAACCGGCTAACCCTAACTCTCTCTCACAGTCTCACTCAGCTCTCTCGGTCTCTCCGACTCTCCCACTCGGTCCCGAGTCCCGACCCGACGCCGGCGCCGCCCCTTTGGCTCCCGCGCGGCTGCGCGCCCCCGCGGTCCCGCCGCCGGCGACCCCCGCCTGTGCCTGCCTCCTGGGCTCCTGGCTGCCTCCGTCCGACCGTCCCCGCCCTCCGCCTGGCACCGAGCCGCCTCTCGCCGCCGCCCGCCGCCCTCCGCCCTCCGGGCTCCGCGCGCAGCACGGCAGCAGGGCGCCGAGCCGCCGAGGCCGTGCAATCTTCCTCCTCTACCGTAAGTCGTCTTCATCCTCAGCACGGCAGCAGCCAGCAGGGGGCAGGGCGCAGGGGCACTTTTTTCGTCCTTGTCATATCTTTCGTATCTATTTTCTGATTTTTATTTTTAGGTTTAAGATCTGTAGCTACCATTGATGAAAATATTGGCTTGGAAGAAGAAGATGAGACTTAAAAAATGTATTTTGCTTTTTTATCATTTCGATGTAGCATACTTTCTTTAAATTTGTGTGTTATTTTTCAATTGGACCAATTGAGCTTGCTAATTAGACAAAAATCTTATTATTCATTACTATGAGCATTTTTTTATGTTTGATCTAGCAAATAGGTGAGCCTAATAGTTCGCCCGGGGCTTAGAGAAATCCTGGTTCCGCCACTGACCTCCGACTAGTCCATCGCACGAATCGGACCAAGTGTACTTCGCAGGGCCGTCTCGCCGTCAGCTAGGCGCTGATAGGACCAGCAACGAATCCAACCATCCGCACCCTTCCTGTTGGTGGCGAGGGCCTGGTGGGCATGGGGACTACTGCTCCGCTTTGCTTGAAAGTTGAGGGAACCATACCAAGAGACGTCGTCTACGCCTACCCGTTCTTCTGCAAAAATGCTTGCTTCAGGGCAGCAAAGGCTTTAACATGAAGGTGAGTCTCCTCCATCCGCATAGCCCACACCAGGTTGCTGATGCAGGTGATAGCATTGCGAGAAGCTACGACAGCTCCATGCGGTAGAGGGAGAGGATCTCCCCCACCGCAGGGTCGCAAGGGATGCAAAGCCCCATGAGCGAGGAATGCCACAAAAACCACGGCCTCGTCCTACGTGGGCTCTGGAGTCTCTACTTCCCCGACGACACGCATCGAGCTCCGCTCGATCCGATACTCCTCAGCAAGGTTGTCTAGCTCTGCCTCCTTGAGCTGGAACTCTCGTAAAAATTCAGAGAGCGCAGTGAGCGAGGCCTCGTCCAGAAGAAACTTGGTGACAGGACGTCCACGAGCCATCTTCGGGACAGAGCAGCAAGAGGCGAAGAAGAAAAGAAGGCCTGGATTTGAGAGGTGGAGGAATGGAGACCATGAAAGTTCGCAGTGGCTAAAGAAAGCGTGAAGGGTTGGGCAACAGTGGTAGAGCCCCTCTTATAGGCACAAAGAAGGTACCTGGACCATTGGATCAAGACACGTGGCAGGAAGAACGAACCATTGTCATGATCATCCTCAAGCGTCGTGCCATCATGCCATAGGGTGGGGAACCGTCATGTCCATAGGTACACCCGCCACATGGAGACGATCCGAGGCGACAGCGCATGATAAGAGGTGTCAGTGCGCCTCGGGAGCCACAGGGACAGAGGCGATGGGTACGTAGCCATGCCCCCAGAAGGCGCCCCCACATTAAAGACGCCCATTTTGGAAATGACGGCCCATCATTTCAAACCCCCTAGGAGAGAAAGCCGTCGCACACTACCGCCCCTCCGCTTTGGGAGAATAGGTATGTGGGAGTCTACTAAATTTTCGCTGAGTGTTGGCGAGGATGCAATGTGATGTAGCTCCCGAGGGGAGTGGTGCGCCTTCCGCCCATTTCGAAGGGGGAAGGTGCCCTACAGAAAAATGGTCTACATGGCCAAGGACATGGCGAAGCAGGCCCGTGGCCATGAGGGGCTCATGTTGTAGTAGGGAACACCCACCCCCTATGAATTGGAGAGAGACGAACCAACTCTGGGCCGGATGAGAACAGGAGGTGCCCCCCTAGAGGAAGCCTCGCCCCCTGCTGCGAGGCAAAGGCGGAGCATAGGTGGTGCCCATCAAGAGGGAGCCTCGCCACCTTGGTGCGACGCAAAGGTGGAGCACAGGAGGTTCCCACCCAAAGAATGCCTCCCCCCCCTGGCGCATGGCAAAGACAAAGCGAAGGAGATGGGGACCGGCGAGCGGGAGCCGCCTCATGAAGACCTTGCGAGGAACTAGAACGCCCAAGTACAATCCATGGGGTAAAAGCAGTTCTGTGGGCGCCAAGAAGGTTGGAGGACATAAGTACGGTTTGCAGCAAGCGTCAAGAATTGTATCGCGTGGCAGGAGGATATGATAGCTTGTTGTAACAACCGGGTCCATTGTAATTCCTGTTGTAGCCCTACTTTAGATAGAAAATCAATGGCACTTAGGTCTTAGTCCCGGGTCCGAGGGTATTTTAACCTCGGTACTGCCGCCAAAGGGAGCAGGTTAAGGGCCAAAAATTTTTTTTTAAGCAAAGACTTCTTTTCCCTTGCTTTATCCCTGAATGAGGGGTTGTATCGTGAAATGTAAAAATGCCCCCCCACTATAAATAGATCCCCCACCATAATTGTGACATCCTCTATTTTGTCATATGTCACATGTGTATTCAAAACCGTAAAAATAAAATAAAAGGGAATTGTTATATAGAAACCCTAGATTAAACTATTTTCAATTAGGTTTAAGCCAAAACCCTAGAAAACCTTTTAAGAAAATTCTGGAAAACTTCCTATAAATCCTAAAGGCCACCATTTAGCCAGCCTCCAAATTTCCAATACAAAGCCCATGGCTAGCCTGTGTTTTTGCAGAGTGTTATCGTTCTGTCGGGTGCTTATCGGACCAATGAAATGACCTAAACATGCCGAAGCCCAAACTTGGAGGATAGTTATTTGAGACCTAAACCTGCCAAAAGCCACAAGCCTAAGTCAAAATTCGTAGATTTGTGAAATTAAATACCCAATTTGGGGGAGTCCTAAACATATTCGAAATAGAATTTGAGCCCAATTCAAATTCTACCCAATAAGGGCCAAGCCCCAAGACCGTCCCCCAACACACCAACTCATGCAAGCCACAGATCAAACCCTAGCCGTTGAGAAAACCCTAGCCCATGGAGGTTTTTAAGGTAGATCTCCCTGTTCCTTGCCCAAACCGAGGTGTAGATACCACCATTGTTGAGAGCTTATCGAGACGGTTCAGATGGATACCTAATTCATCGGTTTTGGTGAAGATTTGCGAAAGTTAGAGCTCGCCGGAGTTAGCCGCCGCCCTCGCCGTCGGCGACCTCGGCATGCATGCCCCACCGCTCGGGTCCGACACGTCCAGCCCCCGCGCGACACCAGGCTTGCCACCGCCAGCCGCCGCGCCGAGCCACGCGTCAAGCAGAGCCGCCGCAGCGCGTCGTGCCCGCGTCGTCTCCCGCCCGCGCCCGCGCCCGCCGCCACGCGTCAGCGCGGCGTCTGCCCATGCCGCGCCGCCCAATCTCGGCCTGCTGCGTGTCGCTTCCTTGCGTAGCAGCTGCTGGACCGGTCCGGTTCGGTCTGGTTCATCTGTTTTAACCGGTTTATTCTTTTCAGTATTTTCTGATTTTCTCTAAACTTCAAGGATTTGTTTAGGGAGCATCCGAACTCCAAATTAGATGATTCCAAAGCCATTAAATTTCATAAATAGCCTAGAATTTTATATATTTATTTGAGATATATGTTTTGTGGTGGAATTTTCTATTCTTATGCATTTGCATCTATGTGTAGATTGTCCGTTCTCCCGCTATTCGGCGTTTGTCCAGCAACTTTCCGAAGGCAACATAGATTGAATCTTGATCTCATATTTTGCAAAACTCACCCGTTTAACCGTTTTATTTATGTTTCTCATGCATAAAATGATGGGAAGGGTTAGAAGCCTAATTATTCACACTGCGTCATCTTCCCTTTGTGAATTACATGGGCCCCGGGTATCCTCTAAAAGGCCCATAAGGGAATAGATGGGGGGCGATCCAAGTCGGCCGAATGGATAAGGACCACTCGGGCTACGGTTTGCTTGAATATTAAGGAAGTACCCGATGATATGATCAAGCTCCATGTAATTAGGAGATCAATACCTGCATGTCATGTAACGGCATAACAGAATTACGTATTGTGTACGATCACGTACTACCATGTAACTCTATCCCCCCTGTACTATATAAAGGGAGGGGGTAGGGGCCATAGGCACAATAGCACGATTCAGCATCACATTGCGTACACGCCATCATCTTGGTCATCTTGCATACCACATCTTGATGAAACATAATACCAGAGCACAGGAGTAGGGTATTACCTCGGTGCTGAGGGCCCGAACCTGTATAAATTCCCTGTCTTGTGCTACCATCTAGTTCGGTTCTTGCTAACGTCCCCTCGTACAAATTCATTACCGATGGTGACCGCCAGTTAGTCATCAGTTGATAGTTGGCGCGCCAGGTAGGGGGCAGCGTCAAGATCATCTCTCAAGCTAGATGGCTTCTTCAAGTTCACCGCGCGTCACCATAAGGCTGGGGCAGTCCCTTCGCTTTGGCACCCTGGACTTCATCGCTGACGGCGTTGGCAATCTGCATCTCTCTCCTCCTAGAGAGATCTCTCAACAAGGAGGTACGCGCGATCAACGGGACCCATTGCCCCTTGGCTTGGAGAATTTGGCAAGTACCTTTGGCCAATTGACCTGCTCGCTGTTCGACCTCACACCTCTTCCCGAGAAAGACGAAGAAGGACTCGGCGGGATCAACCGCGCGGGCATGAACTCTATCCTGCCCGATGACAACTCAGCGCCCCTAGCTGGATTTCCCTTCAGAATCGAGAACTCCGCTGCGATCTTCGCACGGATTTCCTCCGAGATTTGGACAGGAGATAACCAGTCAGGGAACGCATCATCTAATCCGGTCGAACTTACACGATCAGATCCAACTACGTTTGTTGGTGTCATCAATGCTGGCCAACCCATTGGATAGAGCGAACAAGTCAACCTCTCTCTCTCTTTGACTCTGAGTCCGATGAGAGCACCGAGGTCCGTAACTACCGAGAGGTTTTCGTCCTTGGAGTGGGAGATCATCACTCCGCCTCCCAACCAGTCGGGAACGAGGCGGCCGCTACTGAGGTAGTGGATCCGGACTCGCGCAGAGTGGAAGACCAAGATCGCTTACGTCAGCTTCGCATTCTCGGTCGTGACGTCCAGAATGAGCTTCGCGCGGTGAAGCTAAGGGATCAAGATGTCTACACGACCCCCAGGCAAACATCGTCGCCTCGAAGACTCTTCTTGAGACCATCGCACCGCAACTCCCAGAAGGCAGCCCACTTGTCCAGACCCTAGCTCAAGCGACGGCCATGGTAGAGATGGCGGCCATTCAACAAAACGAGGCGCATCTGGCTCCGAACACTACGGCTCGCAGACGCTCTACAAACAACCGGACCAAGGCTCGCGCCTCCGTGGCCAACAATTCTCGCTAGATGGCCGGCCACAACCTTCGTTAGGACATAGAAGCCAAGCGGCAGGAGCGTATCGACGACGAGCGAAATTTTCGTAGCTGTCACACCGCCAGTCGGTGCGACCACGACCATTGGAGGGGATTTGGGCCATTACCCCCGATCTTCGCCGAGTGGTTTGCTGGATGGTTTTAATCTCAAAGGCATCGACAAGTTCGATGGCGAGTGTGATCCAAAGAACTGGCTGCAGGTTTATGCCTTAGCAGTCAGCATGGCAAGAGGTGATCAAAACGTCATGGCGAACTATTTGCCAGTCACTTTGACTCCAACCGCCCAGACCTGGCTCACGGGACTCCTGGAGAACTCGATTGAGTCTTGGGACGACCTCCAGGAACAATTCATCGCCATTTTCCAAGGGACCTATGAAAGGTCCGTGGGGAGATGGGAGATTGGACAGCTGCATCCGCGCAAGAACGAAACTCTTCATGAGTTCATCAAGCGCTTCACCAAGAAGAAGAACAAGATTCATGACGTTTCGGAGCAAAAAGTCATCGACACCTTCTTCGCCGGATGCAAATCCGAGGAGCTAATCGGGCAGATGACTCGGGACCCCCCAGGAACTATCAAGGCCATGTTCACAATGGTAGACCAAGAGGCCAACGCTAAAGAGGCCATCATGAACCATCGTGGTGGCCAAGACGGAGGCCCAAAGAAGAAGCCAAACGACGAACAGGGCAAGCCCAAGGATAAGAAGCGGAAGGGGGATGAGATGGTCGCCAATATGGAGCGCAATCGGCCTAAGCCCCCCCAACGACAACGACTACAACAAGGTTATGGACTCGGTATGTCCCTTTCATCCGTGAGGAAAACATTCTGCCAAGGACTGCCTCATTCTGCAGAAATTCACTGAAAACTTGAAACAATCGGCGGCCAAGGGCCGTCACGGCAAGAAGCCCGACGGAGACTACCAAGATGCTGAGCGCGTGATCAGCTACATATTCGGGGGCTCCGACGCATACGAGTCCAAGCGGAAGCAAAAGCTTACCACTCATGAGATCAACGTGATCATGCCTGCGAGCCCCAAGTACTTACGCTGGTCTGAGGTGCCCATCACCTTTGATCGATCGGACCACCCAGATCGGTTTGCCTTCCCTGGGAGGTACCCACTGGTTTTGGATCCGGTCATTCGGGGAAGCAATTTAAACAGGGTTCTGGTTGACGACGGGAGCGGGATTAACGTCCTTTTCATCAAGAACCTGGAGTAGATGAATATTCCTCGTTCCGAGCTACGGCAAGGATCATCTCCTTTCCACGGGGTAATCTCTGGGACGTCCGCGATACCACTCGGACAGATCTCTTTGCCTGTCACGTTTGAGACTAAGGATAATTATCGGACCGAGAGTCTGAGTTTTGATGTGGCCGATTTCGAGACGGCATATCATGCCATCTTGGGAAGGCTAGGGATTGCCAAATTCATGGCTGTTCCCATCTAAACTTACCTCGTCTTAAAGATGCCAGGTCCTAATGGTGCAATCACCATCCCTGGTGACGTTAAACAGTCCCTAGTCTGCGACAGCGAAAGCTGTGAGATGGCGCAGGCATTGGGCTCATCATCCGAGATGAAAAAGATCCGACTGGCGGTTGCATCCCTTCAGGAGGAGGGGATATCCCCGTCAAGAAGCAGGCCAAGACTTCCATCCAAACTGCCGAAGAAACTAAGAAGATAGTGTTGGACCCGTCCGATCCGGCCAAGACAGCCGTGATTGGGACAAGGCTCGACATCAAATAGGAAGGCGCGCTCGTCACTTTCCTCCGGGCTAACCAAGACGTGTTCGCTTGGAAATCATCGGACATGCCTGGCATTCCGAGGGAGGTGTTTGAGCATTCTCTGCACGTTGACGATAAAGCAAAACCGATTAAACAGCGTCTCCGAAGATTTGCACCCGATCGGAAGGACGCTGTTGGCGATTCTTATGCCTTTTGAAATTAATCCGCAAGCGCACGGATATCACTGTAGCTTTCACCCGGGAGTATTCCAAGGTAATGATTTCCACGAGGAACGAGAAGTGTTCTAGTCTAGAATCTAACTTGACGGAATGGATAATGGTGGTAATGGCAGTAATGATGGGAGTGGGATAAGATATTTTGGGTTGAGAGGCTCTACGGTTTCTACTTAGCCAAAGATACAAAATCACTGACACACAATTGCTACTCTGTATCGGAGCTCAGGTACTCACTACCACCCGCTATCCTGAATTGGAATCCCGAATGATTATGATCGTCCTGATTTGGCTCAACTGGTCTGCAACTAACAGGGCGGATTTCACAAAGTCTAAGCCGGATAATAGGGCTGTCACCACCTATTACCTACCACACGTCCGTTGAAGCAGATGCCTACCGGCTACTAACTAGTCCAAACACCACGTTTGTGCCT
Organism: Raddia distichophylla; assembly: GCA_005191435.1. Lineage (NCBI taxonomy): Eukaryota > Viridiplantae > Streptophyta > Magnoliopsida > Poales > Poaceae > Raddia > Raddia distichophylla. Next base: position 1,731,293 of record SPJY01013647.1, read on the forward strand.
AGCAGTAATACGTACCAAGAACGTTACTTCGATACGCACCCCTACTACCTCTTATACTAATCTCTAGGTGGACAATTAAGCACAAAGATCTTAGCACTCAAGAATAGTACGGGCCTAATACCAACAGAGCAACAAGTATATGAAAGAACTTTGCTTTATTCAATAAAGAATTGAGCTAAGTGTTACCGAACATTAGAGCGAAGCTGAAATCGCACCCGAGTTGGCTTCGGAGCACGAAGTGGAAGAGAGCCGACACCTCCGGCGTCTCCCCAACACTCAACTCTCCTCTCTCCCTACTTCTACATTTCTAAGTGGACAACATAGAGTTGTTTTCTTCTCTTCTCCACTTCTCCATGATCACAAATGAGGGTGAACACCTCCTTTTATAGTGTGCCGGAGCGAGTGAGTGAGTGCCACGTGTTGGGACAAGTGTCATTCAACCCCCCTCCAAAGGAGAATCCAA
>SPJY01013647.1:1733977-1861460 GCA_005191435.1 Raddia distichophylla
AGAGGGAATAGCTTCTACACTTCCTAGGCTTCGAGTTCATCCAATCCCCTTGCATGATTACAAGGTTTTGGGTGAGTTCTTGACGCTTTCTTTCAGCAACCTTGCTGTTCTGGACAGCAGCACGGTTCTCTGTTCTTATCTCACCTTGCATGTCACTTTGGCCCACATGCAAGCTTAGGGAGGATTATGAGGACTTGACCCACGATCTAAGGAAGGTCTAGAAGAGGATCCACAGCTTGGGAGGAGAAGAAACCGCAAGAAACAGAGAGGAACAAGCAGAGGAGCGGCTGAACCATTTTCTGGACAGATTGGTGTCTTCGTCGCCGATCTCCTCATCCTTAGGCTCCCTACTGTTAAGCAAGGTCACTCTTGCTAGGTGAGACTCTACACGTTTTCTATCATCTAGGACTGTTATTTAGGTTGTTTCTTGGTTTAGACCAAAGGACTAGAACACTAGATTCAGAAATGCCTCTGTTCAGTCTTTCTCTGAACAGCAGTGTATTAAATATTTTTTTATAAAATCAACCGTAGCTCGGATGAAGAAGTTGTCTACATGAAAATTATGCTCCAGGAAATTACCGACAACTTTTATATTGACACAAAACTCAGCTGAACAGATCCTCTGCCCCAAAAACCACTCGGACCGAGCAGCCTCAACCTATCCCGAGTAGTTTTAGCACCCCAACTTCATACAGGCATATCTCACTCATCCGAACTCGAATTTGGGTGATTCTTTTTGTAAAACCTACATTAGCTCATGAACTTTCTGAATATTATGATGTTTCATTGTTTCTCTGTGTTTGGCATTTTATTTGGATTTTATTTGATGTGCTTGTTACCGAAACGATAGGAAACGACGTTCCGGAGGAGCCCGGACTTGAGCAAGCTGCTCTCCCTCCCGACAACCAGAAACAAGGCACTTATTACTCCTCTCATTTGCCTCAATCATGTTGAGCTCTATTTATTTGCATTACTTTGATTATGTTCTAACAACGTTGCATGCTAGTTTCTATATAATATTTGATGGGTAGAAGTAGTTATGTCCTACTAGTGGTCAGTTTATTAATAGGTCGGTACATCCATTCCTTGATAGCCTAAGTGGGTACTATTTATCTATGGTTGTGTCACAAATGCTTAGACTTGCTTAGAGTCCACGTGGTTGATAGCAATACTTGATTATTATATCTTGATGATGATTGGATGTGAGGATTTGGAGTTGTGCCGGAACGGGTGATAGAAGATGACGGGTGATAGAAGATGACGGGAGGAGAGATCCCGAGTTATGACCATTGTTTATGTGTTGTGCTATCGATCCAAATGAGGATGTGTGTGACGGTAGCTGATCTTAAGAGCCGTTACTGAAGCACATATCCGGTACCCAAGTTCGCACTTGTTTTAAAAGAGATTGTTCGTGCTGAGCAGTCGGATTGGGTGTTAACGTACTCGGCTCACCTCGGGGTGGCCTGTATGTTAGTATTCAATCAGTGCATGCCGTGATCAAGCTATGTCTCTAATAAGCCGAGTGAAAACTAGGGGGTACTCCACAAATATCATCAAGACGAGCCATAAAGATCTCGGGGTCTGATGGCAGTTCATCTTCGGGGTAAAGATACTGGAGTGTTGGACCTATTCCCTTCAGGGCGCGGTCGCGAAGCGCGTTGGCGGAATTCACCCTTTCATCAAAGACTTGGAATTGCGCCTTGGTCTTCTGCTGGTAGGCTGCAAAACCAGTCGGATGTTATAAACCACTCAGGCTTCAGTGAGGTCGAGCCAGGGAGAGCCGGAGACGGAAAGTTACCTTCCAGGTCTTTAGCCAACCTCTCGTCTTGAGTGCTGGATTGGAAGACTTCTTCCTCCATGGCCTTCTGCCTCGCCTCCAACACTTTATTTAAAGGCAAGCTTTAAAGATCATTCTCAAAGGAGCATCTACATAAGGGTTTAGTATTGTGCGGGGATGATTACCTCGGATGGTATTAGATTCTTCTACGTGGCGGAATCGGAGTTCGGTGTTCTCCTTTCGGAGCTCCTCGATCTCGCCGCGGTACTGCGACTTAACCGCGTATAACGCATTGTCAAATTCGTCACGAGATTTCAGCTCACCCATGGCTCTCCGCAAGCACATGGACTTCTGCCTGGACCTCTCTTTCATGCGCTGCATGGGTAGAGGAGGGGAGATCAGTAAGATTCTTTCGTGCAAAGCAGGGACTCAAGGCATGAAGAGGTTTTACCTTGAACAACTCGGCATTAGTCCTTGCCATGTTTTCTAATACCTCCCACTCTTCGGCCTCCTTCTCATCATCGACCTCATAGCCTTCCATCTCCTTCCTCCATTTTATTCGGAGGAGTGGAGTGTTGGCCCTGGCGAAGGGGCGAGGAATCTCCTCCATTTCCGGTCCTGAGCTCTCTGGAGCCGGGGCTGGGATCTCTCCCTCCGCCGGTGAGGATTGGTGAGTGGCAGGGGATGAACCGGAATCGTGGTGAGGAGCTGCGCGCCGAGTCAGGTCCTCTACTGGTGTGGGCCCAGCTTGGCGATCGGGTTTGGGGGGTGCTGGAGTCGGCGTCTTGGTCTTGCGTTTGCTCGGCATGTCACCCATGACTGGTTTCCTATAAACATTTGAAGACCTTTCAAGACATTGTTTTCTTTACAAATCATGAAGAGACAGAATTGCGAGGGATTACCTTTGCGATGGAATAAACTTGATTCTAATTCGGATGCCCGAATCACTCGGGCTGGAGCCAGAGGGCTTCTCCGCCCCTGCTGCGGCCTCTGGGCCAGTGGATTGGAAGGGCGGAGGGCTTGGTGATTGCCCGACGGGAGCCGGAGAATGCCCTGGCGCTGGGCGACGGCGGATAGGTGGAGAAGAATGCCGCGCGCCCCTGCGTAAGGATCGGATCAGATCTATTGTGATGGCATTCCAAAAAGTACGGCTAAGATGAGATGAATCTTTCACTTACCGCTGGAGGAGGATTTGCTCGGCGATATGCGCTTGGGCAGTTAGTGTGGACTATCTCTGAGCCCGGGGCGAAGAGCTCGGCCACTCGGCTGGCCACATCCTTCTACGAGATTGGATCCTCGCTTTCCCGAGTGGTGTCTTGGGGCCCCGAGTACTCGAAGGCGAGATGCATGCTCTCCTTGATGGGCTGGACATGGTGGAAGGTGTAGTTCTAGACCACGCCAATGTTGGTTAGCCCGGCGGATTTCAATTTGCCGAGGAGGACGAGAAGTTCCTTCATTTGGCTTCCTTCGCTCTCTGCGAGAGGAGAAGACCAGGAGGGACGGATTGTGAGACATTCTCCAGAATACGAAGGAAGGACTGGAGGAGAGTTGGCACAATCAAACCACTCCGAGTGCCAACCCTTGTTGGAGGTTCTCAAAGGAAGATCGAAATAGAATTTCCTAGCCCCTTCCCGCAGCTGAAATCCCCCGCCGCCTGCGGCTCTGGGAGAAGTCCTGTTGGGGAAGGGCTTAAGGAGATAGAGGCATCTAAAGATGTCGAAATGAGGGGCGATCCTGAGAAAAGCCTCATAGATGTGGATGAATATCGCAATTTGAAAGATGGAATTGGTGTTCAAGTGAGAGATCTCGATCCCATAAAAGCGCAGTAATCCCCAAAAGAAAGAGGAGCAAGGAAGGCCGAAGCCGCGAAGAAAGAAGGATTCAAATACCACCACTTCGTCGGAACGAGGGGTGGGGGAGGACTCACCGGCGGCGGCGCGCCACGAAGCGAACTCTTCGGAGGGGAGCACTCCTATGGAAACAAACTTCTGTACCCTCCGTTCAGTAGTGATGGACTTCATCCACTCCTTGCCACTCTTGGTCGTCTTCGAAGCGACGGGAGATGGGGGGAGCCATTGCAGATCAGAGACGGTGGCAGCGGAGGACGCGATGGAGAAGAACCCTAGCAGCGGAGTTCGCTAGGGAGGACTAAAAGACTGGCGCGAAAAGTGGACGAGGTGAACTGATTTTGTTCCCATGTTCCTAATTTATCGCAATAGGCTACGTTTCGCATTCTAGGACGGCCCTTTGTCTAGCGTTGGATGCGGCCTTTTCGAGGAGGCTCGGGTAACCACTCGGGTGACCGAGTGATTTCTCTCGAGAGGTTCGCGTACGTGTTGGGCGCCGATCTGGGAACGCGCGGTTCTAACTACTCGGATGAAGCAATGTCAGTTGCGGATTCAAGATGAAAGCTAGAAGATCGACACGGGATTTGCAAGAGAATTTCATTGAAATGGCTCTTAGGCCTAATCACATACTCCGCGGCGCAGCACAATGAGTTAAGGCTCGTTATTGGCTCTCGGAGAGGCAAACGAAAGAAGATTGATTCTCCTGGCATGGGGGATGAGGCGTCTGTCGGAGACACCTCAAAACCATCCGTCCGCCAGCAGAGCGGCAGCTAGGGCATCCCTGAGTGGGATGCGCACCTAGTATAGCTACGGAAATCCGCGGATCAGAACCCTAATGGATTCTTCCGGGCAGATTTCCGCGGTGACTTGGGCGTACTCCTTCCAGAACGCGCCCATGGCGGCTTTGGCGGTGGCTTGAGCGGCCGCTTCGACGTTGGCCACCGCAATCCACTCGTTTACTCCTTCGATTTGATCAGCCATTGCGTTTGAGGAGAAGCTTTGGTGGAGAAAAGAGGACAAGACTCGAAAAACTCGCGGACCGGATGTGGAGTAGTACTCTGCATCTGGGTCTCTTTATACACAGAGAAGTTCAAAAGACGCGCCTCATAATTCGTTTCAAACACAGTAAAATCATTATGGTGATGAGATGGAAGTGGATACGGATACGTTTCCCGGCGGAGGTGCGTGACGCTCCGACTGTGTGTGAAAAGACGCGAAAACTCTTCGCCTTCCCTTTAATGGGCTTGGGCCAAATAAGTAAAGGGCAATCCCCTTAACATGCTTTCTTAACACGCCACTAACAGTGGCATTGTGTTAACATCGAGCCTAATTCGGCCTCGGTACACCCTGGAGGACATATGACCGGAAGTGCCAAAATTAAAAATGTTTCACGGCATACCCCATGTTGGGTCACTAGCCAGCTTTGCATGCTCGAGGTTGGGTGTTGGTGAAATTTGGGTACAGTTTCGGAGGTATGCCTTTTATAAGGTCGCCAGTTGTATACCGCTACCCAGATACAAATGCCTCTCGGCTAAACTGTTTCCAATCGGTACGCCCCTAGAGGCCAATGGCTGATCCCTTCTCTGGTCGGGACAGGTACCACTCGGCTGAACGATGCGCCCATGTTAGGTCGAGTGCTGGTTCTTACAAGTTGAGGCCAGGCATCTGATGCTGATATATTTTGAAATGCTTAATTTATGGCATGCTGCAAGACAGAAGTTGTAATTGCGTGGCTTAAGGCATGCCCCATGATGGGTCAATTGCTGCTTTCGCAATGCAAGGGTAGATATCAAGTAGCCGAACTCGTCTGTTGAGATGACGTGCCCAATGGGTCAAAAGAAGCTGGAGCTTTGGTATTACCAATCCAGGCGTTGCTTCAACATAAAAACTTGAGATTTCTTTAGTTCTTTACAATCTCTTTTCAGATTACAGGAGACATTGGCAGAACCAGTCAACTGGACAACTGACTCGATCGTAAAGCACTTGGGGGCTATTGTGGACTACATGGGCCCCGGGTATCTTCTAGAAGGCCCATAAGGGAACAGATGGGGGGCGATCCAAGTCGGCTGATTGGATAAGGACCACTTGGGCTACGGTTTGCTTGAATATCAAGGAAGTACCCTAGGATATGATCAAGCTCCATGTAATTAGGAGATCAATACCTGCATGTCATGTAACGGCACAACAAAATTAGGTACCGTGTATCACGTACCACCATGTAACTCTATCGCCCCTTCACTATATAAAGGGAGGGGGTAGGGGCCATAGGCACAACAGCACGATCCAGCATCACATCGCGTACATGCCATCATCTTGGTCATCTTGCATCCCGCATCTTGATCAAACATAATACCAGAGCACAGGAGTATGGTATTAACTCGTTGTTGAGGGCCCGAACTTGTATAAATTCCCTGTCTTGTGCTACCATCTAGTTTGGTTCTTGCTAACGCCCCCTCGTACAAATGCATTGCCGACGGTGACCCCTAGTTAGTCATCAGTCGACACCCTGTGAATTTAGCCATTTATTGCTGCCTTAGTTTTCCCTATCCTATCCTTGTGCATAGATGCCAGTGCTCGTGCATAGATGCTAGTGCTCGTGGGTTATTAGTTGTTAGGTTATTCATCATTTAATCTTGTGACTTGGTATATTTGGAGGTGTTGAGTTACTTATAACCTAATGAACTAAAACCTACGTGGCGTGAGTTGGCTAAAGGTGGCAAGCCAGGTGGTTATGTGGAATGTGGATTGTGGAGGTGGTAGTCACCCTGGTCTCAGGACCCATGTCGTATGCTTATCCAGCCATACCATACAAGCGCAACCATAAGTGCTAGTTTTAGCATGTCACCCAGCATGTGCTAGTCTTGGCTTAGTAGTTAGGGAAAAGTGTTAACACACTTTACCTTGAAAACATCAGGCTGCGGTCCGTGGGCTCAAGAGGGGGACCCGAGTTGTCGAAAGCCTAGAAGGGGTATCGGTATTAACAGAAGGAACTAATGAATCGCATTGTATCGTTACTTGGTCTGGCTCCAAAGGAAGAGCTAAAACGCAAAAGTATCACTAGGCTTATGGGTACAGTGTGCTACACTCTGCAGAGGTTAAAACTATCATGATAGCCGTTTCCACGGTCAAGGGAGGGGAGGAAGGTCGTACATGGTAGTTTCATGTGTTATCTAAATAATTTGATGGGTTGGTTTTGTTGAATTATTCGAGACTTGTGCAGTTCTGCAGAGGGCTTTCGAAGCCAAGCTCTATGAGTTACTTTGGGAATCTATTCATCTTTATTAATTGTTCAACAAATACTTTTACAACACTTTAATTAATTTTGACTAGAATAGGTGTTTATGCAAATTAGCCATCCTATTCTTGTTTATACCCTTGCATTCATATATAAGGATTCTTGCTGGGCAGCCGTGTACTCACAATACAAACCACGAATATATCTTTGTTCAGGAGAAGACTCATGTCTGGTTTGCCCGCAGGATCAGGAGGATTCTGTGCCGGATTTTGTTGAGGACTAGCTGTCGTTCGAAGGGTTGGATTAAAGAGCATCGTTATATCTTATTCCGCTGCATTTATTTGAATTTTCGCAACTCTGAACTATGCTATATCGTCCTATGCAAACTATTGTAATAAGTGGTTGTGTTACAATTACTTTTGCATTAAAATATTATTTTCTTAGTTAATCATGATTGTGTTGTGATGCTTGACCTATGTCGCTCATGGGTTGCTACATTGATCGTTGGGACTAGCAATAGATCATGGGTGGATCCCGGTGAAGCCGGGGTTGTGTCAATAATAAAGGACAGGCTACGAGTCACAGGCTAGCCACTTCATATTCGTTCAGCTTCCCCGAGCTGCACCACGAGCTTCACCTAGTTGCTTCACGAGGCAGCCCCTTTGAAATTTGTTGTCTGGCATGGGCCAACGACACCGTCTGGTTTGGTGGGCTTGGTTGGTGCCACCTAGGCCGGTCGGTGTGGCCCTGGCAGCATCTCGGCCTCCCGTTGTATCGATTTGATCCTTGGATGGCCTAGAATGCTTCCCCGATGTTGGCCTGTGGCGGTTGAGCAGGTAAATTCAGTTTTTGTTGCATGCAAGGTGGGGCCATCCATCTAAGTGACCTTCATTCGATCCATCCAATCAAATTGACGTCATATCAACACTCCTCGATGATCCTCTTGTGTTTATTTGTATATGGGACAAAAGGCCGAGGCCATTTGGGTGAAATGTGGGACCAGCCGGTGTGACCTCGACCGGCTTGGCCCAACAGGTCAGCCGGTCTAGCCAGAATGCCCGGCCTTGTCCTCGTTTTCAGCTTGGCTCACCATCTTGTAAATATTGTAAATTTTGTGCCGGACGCCAAATTGGGTGAACCAAGAGTCCATTTCGATCGCCTCAACATGTACTTCGACATGGTGATGTTAAATTTGGATAATTCTTGAACCATGTTTAAATGCATCTTGGTTTCTTGTTCCGAGATGTCTGAATGAGACCTCCCTTGTGTGGTTTCATCCACATTTCTCTTGCACCATCTGTGGTATTTATCCACCAAATCATATATAAACCATGTAAAACATGTAGATGCACAAGACTCGCGAAACTCATAGTGTTAGGAAACATAATGCATAGAACATGGTATATTCCCTATTTTTTATGGAGCAGATGACGAGTAAAATCAGATTTAAGGACCGTCATCACCCCCCCCCCCCAACTTGAACTTTTGCTCTTCCTCGAGCAAAAACTCAAATTTGGACCCGAGGATCAAGTATTGCATCAATGCTTGTTATGATGAAAGTACTAAGTGCGAAAACTAATACCTCTTTTATTACCGACGTAAATTGGTACAAGTGTACCCTATCCTTAATTATTCATACTTATGGGGCTTATTAATTCTCACCTTGCCTTGGGCAGTTGAGAGACAAAACAACCGTGATAGAGCATCATCCAACTAATTACATGTTCTAGTTAGTTCTCAGAGTGTTTTGAAATATTTTCAAATAAACCTCAAAGTTTCCTTCAATGGTACTTTTGTGTCACTCAAGTGGTTTGTAATCTTTCTCACCATACCTTTTTAGCAATCTAACCCCTACAACTATAGGCTTATGTGGAGCTCAGGGTAGAATAGAGTAGCAAACCTAGGCTGCATAAGTTGTCAAGCTAAAATATGGTCCTAGTGGAGGTCATGCCACTTCTAATACCTAATCATTAGAGAAAAATGCCCAGGGGAGAGGGAGAGAATGAACTCACGCCAAGGAATAGAATGTGGGTTCTGAAACTGCCACAGGATGGATTGTGGTTTGGTAGAGTGTTGAAACTACCGTAGTGTGGATTAATACTGAGAAATACTTATGGTACTAATACTCTCCTTGATTTGGATGAAAAGGCTTAGGTCTTGGTCTTCTTTCCTAAATGTGGCTTTTCGCAAATAAATAAACCTCTCAGCCCTCCTTTGATAAACATTAATCATTACTAGATGGTTGCTAACTACCTAGTGCAAATAAGGACAACTCACCGACTCTTGCATTTTCTCCCCTTTAGAGAGAAAGCCGATGGATGGGGTGTGTGGATTCGTATGAGTGCCACGAGGATGGAGATCCGTAGTACCAAGACAACGAGTAGACTAGTTATGAGGTGTCTAGGTTACCCCAGTCGTGTTGGGTTACATGGCTGTTGGAGTATATGTTATCGCTTTATTTTCGCTTGTGAAACTCTGCTTCTTCCGCTTGAACTCTGGTTGTAACTAAGGCCTATGGCCATTTGAATAAGGACAACTGATGGTTTTCGAGCAGTAATAATAATTGTGTCGATGTATGAGTTGATTCAATTATGTAATGGGCCTAGTGTACTGATACATGGACTAGTGCATGGTTGACTCCTTGAATTGGAAGGTAAGCTAAGGGAGAAGGCATGACCTACAGAACACAAGTGCAAGTATATGTGGTACTAACGAGACCAACACAACGGATCTTGTGTTCTTAAGAAATGGTCTTAATTTGGATTACTTATTTAAATGGATCCCTCTTTTTCTGAATTTTCAGAGCCATCCAGAATTGTGAGACTTATATTTCTTTCTTTTCCTATTCTTGTTTTTTTTCTTTTCTATCTCATTGCTTATATTTTGTTGCAAGGGAATAACTGTCTATAACTTTTGCCTTTATTTTGAAGAAAATATTTGGAGGGAAAATATATTTGGAATGATTGGAGTCTTTATTTGTGTAGACCATTAGGTTCCAGAAAACATTTTAAAAGTTCTACTAGCTTTCAAAATAGCATTTGAAAACCAAAATCTCTTTTCTTTCGGAGGCGTCTCAAAGATCATTGTCTTTTGGCCGCGTGCTTGACGGTATACTCCCAATCTCGCTCAGTCGATGTTGGGGCATCTTTTCCTTGAATAGCGTTGGCAGGCCAAACCCAATCCGAGGCACAAAAAGGATAGGAGGACGGTTCTAAAACGCACACGCAATTCTTCATGCAATTGTCAGTGACACCCTCACACGATATCTCTTTCGGCTGTTCAAAAACCTTCTCAAAACTTTTCCTTGAAACCCTTCTCAAAATATTTCTTAGAACCTTTTCAAAAACCTAGTTTTAAGAAAATAGAATAGCTACCATATGAATACTCTCTTCGCATGATCGTAACTCTGAGCACGACAATCATGATAGTTTTTAACTCTATAGAATTGGTACACTTTACCCATGAGAGACTGCATATAGAGGTATGAAACCACAAAGTTATTAGGGTGTAACTCCAACAATGACTACCAGCTAGCCACTGCTAGGGGTTTGCACTAATAACTAGGCCTGCCACATAACAGTTTTCGAGGTTGTACCATGAGGGCTCAGTTTGTATACTCATAGGAATCAAGTCCTTAGACTAGAGAAGGAATAAAATATTTTTTTTGTGTCCTTAAAAAAACTCGGTGCGTTCCTTGCACCGATTGCCGAAAGATTCCTTCAGTCAGAGAAGTTTTAAGGGCGAGAGAAAATATAATCCAATCCTCGGCATTACCCGAATGCTTTTTTTTCATAACACACTTTTGCAATCATTTCTCACTAAATCTTTTTCAAATCATAAAATCATATAAAATCATTTTATATTATATTATCCTATAATTAATGGAATTGTCTTAGCAAATTTGTCCTATTTTCTATGGTTTAAACACAATAAGGGTGCAAACATTTTATTTTATTTACCAGGGTTAAGCTATTTTCTAGCAATAAATTTCATTTCTACAAATAGCATGCACATTTCAAAATTATATTAAAATACATAAATAAGACAAAAACATGTTAAATATACATCGAGGGGACTTCCCATAATCGGATTCCGCGTACGGGTGATCGTCGGTAGTAGAGCGGTCTACGGACCTTTTGGTTCTTATTCTCTAGCAACGCGTCACAAATACAAAGCATACAATCCATAATCGATACAAAAACATTTTTTTATAAAATTTTAGTTTTACGCAAAGAATTAAAATCATTTTTATAAGGAAAAAGTGCCGGTTTGGTCCCTCAATTATGTCCGTTGTACTGTTTTGGTCCCTAGACTACAATACCGTACTTGTGAGGCCCCTTATGTAGCAAAACCTGACCAAATCAGTCCTTTGACTAGATCAGTGGGCAGTTTTACGGTTTTTTTTTTGCTTGTGTGGCATCCATGTTGGATTTTTGCTAACTTGATGTCCACATGGCACCATCTCATTGTCTTATCTCTCACTTTATCTCTCAAATCTCTCCTCTCTCAAGTCTAATACCGTTGTTTTGACCAGTCAAAACCCAAACACCGCTGTTTTGACCGGTGAAAGGATCGGTCAAGCCTGGTTTTGCTACATGAGGGACCTCAGAAGTCCATTATTGAGGTTTAAGGATCAAAGTGGTTCAGCGGGCATAGTTGAGGGACCAAATCCATACTTTTTCTTTTTTATGATATTTTATTTATAAGAAAACAATTTTTTTAACTCACATGTGATAATGAACTCCTTTTTTGTTAATAATATATTACAAGAAAATATGATTTTTATGAGTTTTTTTAGAAAATAGTTTATTTGACTTTACTATGAATTTTAGACCTGATCTAGCGCACAACGAGTGCGGGAGACACCCAAGGCCTAGCCGGACGCGAGCACGCGCGGGTGGCAACAAACGATTCTCGCCTGTTAGTGGCGCGGGCACGGTTGCGATGGTAGAGCGCCGGCTCCGGCGAGGTGGCGGCTTCTTCGGCGAGGTGGAGTGGACTAGGAGTGACCGGGAGAGGAGGGGGTCCCGAGGGGGGCACCAGGAAGGGATATTACCGAGGGGAGCGGCAGTCAGCAACGGTGGCAGCAACGGCCAAGGAGGATGCTGGTGGAGAGGGGTTTCCTAATGACGGAGGAGGCGATTATTTTGGGGAAAATGGAGAAGGTACCGAGGAGTTGGCGTCCTTACGCTCGGGAACAGCGGTGGTGGGACAGCGGCGAGGGGTCGTCCACGGCTCTAGTGCCAGTGAGGTGAGGATCGATGGCGATGCCGTGGGGCAGCATTTATAGGGGCAACGATGGTCGGAAATGACATTAATGATGGTGGTTGGCCAGTAACAAGGTTTCGTCAGAAAACCCTAGGCAAGGTTCCCTTTTGAAAGAAGATAGTGCTATCTATGGTGTAACAAGGTGCGATGATGATCGTCTTCGTGATAGTGTAAATGCACCACCTTCACGTAGGACGAGGTTATTTAAACTAACCTTAGAGATACATATCCGAAAAGATAAACGTATACATGGTAGCAAGACATCAAGTGAATCATTACAGTGCTTCTCATAAGCCCTGAACATATTTCTTTTTCTCTTGCTTGAGAAAGTTCGTTCCGAAGAGTGTCTCTGCCTCCAAAATGTACTTCAAGTTACAACTAGTGTTTGCAACGGTAGCATTAGGGGCCATCTACAACATAAATAAACAAATAATGTTTTAGCACATGTTCATGTTAATCTTATATTAAACAATTTTAATAAAACATGCTGCCACTAAAACCACTTCCTCTCTCATGATTTTTAGCGAGATAAGATCCATCGTCACTTGAATTCTAGTCAATGGTGGGCTCACAAATAGGACCCAGTGACTTAGGTAGGCAACCCTTTGCCAATCATATCGTATGTGACTCATGTTTGTAGGGTGGCATCCAATGCCTCAGCTCCAACACCGGCGCTCCAAGGCCCAAAACCATTTTGATAGCCCCGATAAGTAAACCAATACTATGCATGTGAACTCCGACTTCACCCCCATTAATTAAGCAAGTTAAAGGCACTCGGTGAAAGGCTGAAACTACCGATTAACATAGAAGACCTCTATGGGTGCAACTATTTGATGGGCATCCAACTCTTAATTATTCAAGGGAAACTATTCTGTCAAGGCAATCATATCCACCACATACGATATGATAGAAAGAAAACAATTATGGAAAGCTATTATGCTATGAATAAGTATGGCCCATGTTGCATTGATCTCTATTGCCAAACCTTCTCCCTTCAATCAGGGCATTAGGGTTGAAGCCTTCATGACTATGTGCAAACCTATTACATCTAATAGCTAGTAACAAAAGTACGTGATGATTCATAGCATCACAAGCCGGCACACAGGCCGTTATACAATAATAGGACAATCTTCAGCTATAATTAACCTTGACACGCGGGTCATGAAAACAACAGTCATGCATCACATACACAAAGGGTCCATACTATTCACATCATTCCCTGCAAAAAAATAAGTTAGGCGCAAAATCGAATTCTAACACACGCGGTGTGAACTAGTTTTAGTCAACAAGCCTACTACGACTATCTAAGGTATCCACACGTCTAGGGGTAAAAAGTTTTTCGCAGGTGTGCTAGCACCTCATCCCGCGGCTAGGATTCAAGGTGGATTAACTAGCTTAGTCACCCCACCGTAGGCCTCCTCCTTATATAGACGTACTAATGAGCTTCTACGTTACCAGCCATTAGGACTCTAAATCCTACACGAATCAGTATCCGCTTGCAAAATCCATTAACGAGAAAATCCATTAGGGATGTACCCATTTAGTGTGTGACTCGTTAGGTTCATGTGCAAGTCAGTCGTACACCTGGAAACCTGCTTTCCAATCCACAAATCAATAACAGTACCTAGCAGTACATATTGGCCCCAGAATGCATAGAGTGATTTTCATTGGTTGAACCTTTATACACTCACATTCCAATCCTTTTGCGGACAACAGTTAAGCACAAGAGAAGATGTGTGCCATCCCTGTGCTATCTCGATCATTCACTCGTTAATGTGTAATGGATATAAGTTATGATTAACCATTAATCACATTGGCACAGTTGCGTCCTTTCCTTATAAATCCACACACCAAGGGGCATATATGTATCTCTCCTATTATGAAGGAGGGTAAAATTTTATCTTGATCTATCACATGCACCCCTATGCCATGTTTTGTGGCATACCTGTAAGTTATCTCAGCAGTGTCTCGAAGTGGGTCAATTTAACTATTCATGTTCTCTAACATGTGTCCACATCATTGATTCGATATCTTTATAACTATGGTACGTGAAACAGTATAATCAATCAATACATATGCTGATCAAATCGTTACCACTCCTCATAATGATATGTATCAATTATCATTTAAAATAATATCACATTGACAATTGTGTTTCATAATCAAGTCGTACTTGATAAACAAAGTCATGAAATTTATTAATGGAATCGATAATTAAATGTTTCAAAAGGTACATGAAAAAAAGATGTATTACAATTATCTCATATGATTGATCTAGGGCATATTCTCATCACAATCATCATCGATTATGACCATCAATGAATAACAGCAAGCACCTCTATTTTCTAGATATTCGAAGAAATGTTTCCTGCCTCTATATTATAAGATATACACAAACTGCAATCCATTGTATGAAATATAAAGATTAGGGATGACAAACAACTGGATTTACCATTTGTACCATCGTAGCAGTGCAATTATGAAGTAAGTATTGGCCTTGACCTTCAAGGGCGCAGAATAGCTTAAATTAGGGGGAGTATGACTTTGACCTCACAATTGGTAAAAAAACTCTTGCCATTTAGTATTAATCATTCCAACATGCGGATGATCTTATTGACACTTGTAATTCATTATAAAACATTGCAAGAGCTAAAAAAATGTTAATGTTCCGATAAGCTAAAAAAATTGAGAATATGAGGCTTGTTTCCATTGGTATAGATATCTAGTTGAGACGAGAGAAAAAAAAAACCAAAGCATTGAAAAAACGTATGCAATGAAAAACTAAACAAAGCAATACTTGAGGTTTTGTGCAAGGAAAAACTAAACAAATGAAAACATAATCATTGAAATAAAAAGTGCTTGACTAATTTAGATGAAAGGGCTTAATAGTGGTGTGTAGGATTAGGCTTAACCTTTTTTGGGTGGTTAGGAATTGTCCAAATAGACTGAGCTTCCCCATACAAAGAAATAGAAAGTCTACTTAAGCTATTTTTAATTAGGAAACTATCGGAGAAGTTTGTCTGATAGATAATTTGCCAAAAGGATATATGCTCATCGTTCCATTAACCTATTGGTGAATGCTCATTACTTGTTGCATTATTAGTATAAATTAGAGGATTCCTATGGTACTTTTTGGAATCTCTCATATGTAAAGAACATAAACTACAACAGCTAACGTAGTTAAAGGTTAGTTCCTACTAGCTGAGTGCTCTCGTACTTCAGAACGAGGTACGTAGAACTAGAGAACTAGTCATCTCTTTGAGAACTAGGGAAACTCGAGGATGAAATGAAATTTAAAAAATCAAGAGTTTATGTGCGAATTATAAAAACTTGATAGGATCTAAATGGAATTAAAATAAGAGCTAATACAGAATGACATACGGTAGATATTTCTAATAAAATGTGACCTTTTATTAGTAGAGTTCGGAGCAGATCTAGGCTGCTACTGCTGCTGCTGCTGCTACTGCTCCTGCTGCTGCTGCTGCTCCTACTGCTACTACTACCCTATAATGCTACCCTACTACTCCCTCCGTATCAAAATATTTGTCACTTTTGACTTTTGAACAAACGTTTGACCATTCGTCTTATTCAAAAAATTAGCACAAATATGTAAAAAAATAAGTCATACTTAAAATATATTTAGTGATAAAACAAGTCACAACAAAATAAATGACATTTACATAATTTTTTTGAATAAGACGAATGGTCAAACGTTTGTTCAAAAGTCAAAAGCGACAAATATTTTGATACGGAGGTTGTACTACCTACTACTGCTACCCTACTGCTACCTACTGCTGCTACTGCTACCTACTGCTGCTGCTGCTATTATTGCATCTACTCGTTGCTCACGGTGGTGCAGTGCAGCCGCCACTCTGCCAGGGCCTCGTCGCCCCGTTAATGTGAATGCCGATACGATGTCGAGCATCAAGCCCGCTCTGATTCATTCAAATGGGCAACGACGCGTGCAACCGACTGAGATAATCGATAACTTCTAATCGTACCATTGTACGATCTTGGTTCCTTTGTCATTCGTATCAACAACCTGCTCAATTTTCTTAATTACTACATGATAATCAATGTTGGTTTTATATATTTATAGCGCCTCAATTTTCCGCATTCTAATCAACCTCCAACAAAATCATTGGAACATGACCAATGGGATTATGGGATATGCATCAGTGAGGAATACAATCGTGGTGTTGACTCGATTAGGAAGAAAATATTTTACAATATTTATAGATGTCCTTCATTGTTTGCTCTATCTATGTATAAAGTTTACTCTTTTTTATAACTCTTAATATAGAATGAATTTTATTTTTAAACTTTATATATAGGTAGAGCAAGTCCATTAGAACATTTATATTTTTTTCAGATTTTTATAACTTTTGTTAGACACCCTATTTACATGGAACCCTTGTATACATAGGATATGTTGTTTTACAAAAATTTGACCTATCTCGTGCCAGTTGTAAGTTAGAACTTGTTAGGCTTGAAATTTTTATAATTCCTTAAGTTTTGATTTAGATTATATGGTGACTTTGGTTCTGGTTCGAGTCTGATTATTTATGACTAAAACGTATGTTTGGATCAACCTAATCTCTAGCTACTCAAACAATACTACCTAGAACACATTGTATTAAAGTTTTTTTTATTTTATTATGACTTGATGTAGCTATTTTATCATATTTCTGCATAATTTTTAGTATATTAGTTTTGAGCTCGGGACTTAATAAGATGTGGACACGGAATAGAGACGCGCAGTTTTCTTTCAGAAATAACTCGAAGGCTCCTGACACATTATTATTTTCTAGACAATAATTCAGAATCCACACGTACTACATCACACAATATAAGGAAGGATAGAAGCTTGAGAATACAGGCTCATGGGTAGGCCTCGATGACTACGTGGACTCCAAGAGCCTTGTTGATCCTATAGTCGCTGAACCCTGCATCTGTGAAGATCTTGCGTAATTCATGTTCCTCCCTCTCATGGCCGGTGGTTATACATAGCATGGCCATGTCCATGAGAAGAGCAGCTTCGTCGTACAATGGTCCCTGTGATGACCCGAGCACCACTTCTACGGCTATCACCTTTCCTCCTGCCTCCCTCGAAGGGATTGCCAGCTTCCTGCACTCGGCGAGGATCTTCACACATTGCTCGTCGCTCCAGTCATGACGTCCTGCCGTGTCATATTTTATTAAGGTCAATCGATGTTACATTAATATGTTACATTAATAAAGAGAGAAAATTGGCCACAAGACGTGGTAAAATCGGTTCTATATGTCGTTGAGACACGAGCATTTACTCCATGCAGCGCGGATCTAAGCAAGACTAAGAGAACCCGCACCCGATACTTTATTCCTTTTCACTCTATTTCACTTTCCAGTTCTCTAAATTTTGAGTAAATTACACTTTTGCCCCTTGAAGTTGGACGGAAATCTCACTTGGCCGCTTAAACTTTTTTTTGTGTCAAGCGGCACCTAGAAGTTGTTTTCGGGTAATCACACAGGCTAATTTTTTCAGCACCCAAAGCCATCTTCCGGGGGTTGTGGTGCAACCAAATCCAACTTCCCGGGGCTTTGTGGCATACGAAAACAACTTCCAAGGGCCATGTGACATAAAACAAAGTTTAGGGGGCAAAAGTGCAATTTACTCCTAAATTTTCTTCACAATTTACACCTAAATTTTCTTCACAATTTACACTGCATTTTAAAAGATTCGACTCATTCCCTCAATTAGCTATTTTTTAGAACTACACTGTTTTAAAATGGCTACAAATCTAGAATTGAGTGCACCCAATAATACCAAATTCATTGAATTGCGGTCCAACCCACTGCATAGCCTTGACACAAGAAAGAACTGCAAAGCAAATACTCTCGCTCTTTTTTATTTGACACCTTTGACTTTTGTACACGTTTTTTTACCATTCGTCTTATTCAAATTTTTTTGTAAATATTATTTATTTTGTTGTGATTTTTTCATCAATAGAGGTAATTTAAATATGAATTTTTTTTGCATCTTTTTTCATTAATTTTTGAATAAGACGAATGGTTAAAGATGTGTCAAAAAGTCAATGGCGTCAAACAAAAAACGGAGGGAGTAGAACGTAGCCAATAGTGCAACACGAATTAATCAAGCGTACTAGTCCCCGCTTCTCCATCTCATAGATGAATACATCTTGCGAATTTTTCTCGACGCTTATCGCTCGCCGTTTCCTCTTTCGATGAATTGCCTTTCGCCCTGCGTCTCTTGCACTCAATCTGATAATGCACGTGTTTTGATCAGTGTTTTTTTACCCAATTTTGTAGGGATAAAACCTAGGAATTCAATTTGAATTTTTGGAACACCGGCTAATTGTGAATCACCAAACCAGAGGAAAATTGCAACCGATTATGATTCAACTATGGAAGGCTCAAATTTTAGCTAGCTTTCCTTTTATTTTCGAAATTTCTCTATGATGTCAAGTAAGTAATGAACGCTTCATCTTTTATATTTTGTTCTACTGCTAACGTGCAACTAACTAATACGGAAAGGTTACAGTGCGGGAGTCCGGCGCCTCCAGACTCCCGCACTGCGTGCGCACGTAACGGGGGCAGCGGCATTAGTGCCATGCAGGGCGGGGCCCACCGGCTTTTTTTCTTTCGGCGACCATATTTTTTGACTGGGTGCTCCAATCCACAAACCGTTTGCGCCAACGTGTTTCTCGTATTTTTTTGAACAAAACAAGATATATGTTGACATATAACTCCTCAAACTTATATGGTGAAACTTGGGGTTCGTCTACTGAAACTTGGGTTTCGCCTAGTAAAACTTGGGTTGCATACTCATAAAACTTTGCCAAACTGTCAAGCTTCATCAGGTTTCATCCAAGTTTTTCCAAGTTTCATCAAATTTCATCAGAGCAATTCAAGTTTCATCAAGTTTCAACAGGTTTCATCCAAGTTTCATCAGGTTACATCGAAGTTTCATCAGGTTCATCAGCACACGACCAAATTTCATCAGCACACGGTCAAGTTTCGCTAGTATAGATGTAAGTTTCATGAGTGCCTTCTCCTAGTTCACATCAAAAAAATTAAAAAAAGTGAAAAAATCAAAAAAATTCAAAAAGTATTTAAAATGGGTTGCTCTCGATTTTAGAAGAATTATGAAATTTATTACACGTATTTTGAACACTGTTTGAATTTTATACAAAAATTAGAAGTTTAATTGGCTTTTTAATCAAAGGACTACTAGCTTGCTGTGCCTTGCCTGGGAACACAACGCGGGAGCGCGCAGTGCGTACGATCGGCGCGGTAGTGGTGATCCAACGCGTTAGCTTGGTCCGGACCAAGCGCCAGGCGTCGGACGTCCGACGCCTAGCGCTCGCCTAACTAATAAGTTGTTCAATAATATGCATATGAAGATATTTAGAATTTGTTTTTATTATTTGCATATTTAATTTTATTTTGTTCTTCTTAGGACCACAAGGTGGAATGGTGTCTTTTCTCAACAACGGCTATATTCCTTCCATGATTTCACCATTGTTCCTTCCAAATCAAATAATGTTGTGGTACATTTCTTCATTTTGATAAGTACTTTGTTAATTTTATATCATTTTTTTGTTTTGGTTATGTACTTAAAGCTTATTGGCACTAGAATGTACCATGGTTGTTGAGTTGTGAACATGGTAGTTTCGGTCTAAATTCTTCCAAAGACTATGCTACTAGAAAATGGAGGTCTGCGGTCCTATGTCACTTAAAAAAACATTATAAAAATCTATAATTTTTTACATATGTACAAGTGTATTGAGCTCCTCAAAAAGAGAAAACCCATAATTCATCCTTTTACATGCCAAAAACATCCGATTTTAAAATATTCAATACAAATATAAAAGGGTTTATATCACTGGTGCCATTTTTCGATGCACCGGAACCGCGGTTGCCATTTTTCAATGCCCTCACTCAGCAATGCGATTTCAGCGAATTTGTCCTCTCAAACGTGCCATTCTGAGCCTTTACAAGACAATACCTATCACAAATACACATGAAAATACTTCTATACGGTGGTTCTCACATGTCACACACTCTACCCTTCTTCCTCCTCAATCCTCCTCCTCGTCTCTATCTCTCTCTCTCTCTCTCTCCAGGAGCCCGCCGCCCCTCCGAGCTTGCCGGCACCCTCCTCCCCGACGAGCTCGCCAGCGCCGCCCTCCTCACCCACGAGCTCGCCGGCGCCACCTCCTCCCCCATGAGCTCGCCGGCATGGAGCTCCTCCCCCACGTGCTCGGCCCCGGCGCCGCCTCCTCCCCCACGAGCTCGTCGGCGCGGAGCTCCTCCCCCACGTGCTCGGCCCCGGTGCGGATATCCTCCCCCACGTGCTCGCCGGTGCGGATCTCCTCCCCCACGAGCTCGCCGGCGCCGCAGCTCCTCCCCCACGAGCTCGCCGGCTCGGAGCTCCTCCCCCACGAGCCGGCGCCGCCGCCCTGCTCGTCCCCTGCAGCCGCATGTGGCCCCGCTGTGCTCTGCCCCGACGCTGCCCTGCTCGGCCCCGGCGGGGAGGTCGCCGCAGGAGGGAGCTCGCCATAGGGAAGGTCGCCGCCGGAGGAGCTCGCTGCCTTGGCCAGTGGAGAGAGAGAGAGAGAGGGGAGAAAGAAGAAGCGGGGAGAGGCTGATAGGTGGGACCCACCTGTCAGCCCGTATTTCCCCTGTATTCGTGTCCGTATTGCCCCCGTAAGTCCTTATAATGGCATGTTTAAGAGGGATTAACAGTTAAAATAGCATTGCTGAGTGGGGGCATCGAAAAATGGCAACCGCGGTTCCGGGGCATCGAAAAATGGCACCACTGATATTAACCCAATATAAAAATAATCTAAATAAATGTTAAAGTGACAAACAATTTTTTATTAATAAATTTTAACAAACAAAATTTTTAACCAAATATGTTCATTTGAAGTATTGAATTATCATGAATTTCTAAAATCATATAGTGTGTCTACGGTTGGAAATGGCAAATCATTTTTTTTGCAAAATTCGGTAAATAAAGGTGTATTTGCCACCTAAATAGCTGTTGATAAATTTTAATTTATTTTGATTTTTATCAAATTAGGCTGTTTTGATATTTGAAATGTCAATTCCAGATTTTGTAACTAGAGGATCTAAATACACATTTATTTGACACCTCAAAATTAAGATTTTTCAATTTTATTTTCATCATTAAAATCCTTTTTACAGAAAATATTATGAAATGGCATAGGGCACTTATCTTCATTTTGCCTTGTCATAATGCAAAATGCTAGACATATAGCTTGTAAGAATTAATTTGAGACTATCATTTATGAAGTATATACCGTCTAGTTAAACTGATTGACGGGGATAGGATGATGAACGTAGCGCCAATTGGGAATGGAGTGATGATGGCCTTGGGTGAGACCTTGTCGTTCTTATTGACTAGGTCAAGGTGCCTCAGTAAAGATCTCCTGCTCGAGGACACTCAGAGGAGCTACCAGAGCAAGAACGCTTGGAGGAACTGCTTGAGCAAGGGCTGGTACGCTCGATGGAATTGCTCGAGCAAGACCACTCCTAAGGGGCGCTTGAGCTGGGGTTGCTTGAAAAGAGTTTCTGTGCCATAGAAGGCTCGAGACCGTTCGCACTGAGACCTTGCTCTCGGGCCACGCCAACAAGGTAGGCACATGTCAAGGACGAGCATCTCGGGCGTGGTTTCACAGAAGCCACAACCCTGACAGGACCCCACTGACATTCGGAGTGACCCAACTTCTTCGGGAGCTATAAATATGCACTACATGGACAGGTTGGCGATAGGCAACGTAGGCGCAGCGATGCGGCGATAGAACTGGGCCCAGTTTGGCTGACAAGACGGATATCAACTTCCTGTAGTGGCGTGCTCTAGGGACACCCCCCGTGCCATCAGCTGATTCATTAAATACGTAGGGCCCACAAGCGCTAACGGCATGGTAGACTCAAACATGTCCTGAGCAGCTATAAAGCCACATTCATCAAACGAAGATGAGAGGACCAGAGAATAAGCCGAGGAAGATCATCATACGGAGTTAGCTAGGTTAGGAGCAGGGAGGCTCTACCGCATCGTAGTTTGAGGCAAAAAAGTAGCGCTTTTAGTGGTTGCCAGGGTACTTCACCGGCGACAGTCCCCGCCAGCTCGTAGCTATAAAGCCACATTCAACAAACGAAGATGAGAGGACCAGAGGTCAGGCAAAGGAAGATCAGCTTACGGAGTTAGCTAGGTTAGGAGGAGCGAACCTCAACCGCATCATTGTTAGAGGCCGAAAGTAGTGCTTTTGGTGGTTACGGGGTGGTCCTTCACCAGCGACAGTCCCCACCAGCTCCCCTTTGTATTCCTTTCATCAACCAAGCAAATAATCACTGGAGTAGGGCTGTTATCTCCCTCGATAGGCCTGAAGCAACCTAAAAAACCTCGTCTTGCAGCATCCGCGTTCTCGCTATCGTTGTTGCGCAATGAGTCTGAACCCGTAGGGTCCAGCTCACCCCCCTCTGCAAGTTCCATAGTCCGACCCTCAGGGACGTGAGGCCCCATGAGTCGACACTAATGGTCTTGCCCCTAGATCTTTGGGTCATTGAATCAAGAAAATGGAATGGCACTTTTGCACGCACACGTTTTCTTCTTAGGCCGTTCTAATATTAAAGAATCTGTTTTTTTAACTATTAGATCACAAATCATTAACTATCTTGTGCTTAACGTCTACGAATTGCCCCCCTTTTTTATCTGCAGATAGACTATAGTTGAGTGTTTTTCACTATTTTCTCTTTCTTCCTTTTAAATTTGTATGCCTTGAGCAGAACGGCTTGAGCGGGTGGGACGGACTCGAACATGTCGCCTGCAACATACTTGACCACGCCGTCGGCCGGGATGGTGTCGATCACATGTGGAAGGTCAAGCACCGTGCACTGGATGCGCGGAAACGCCTTGGAGATGGCCCTCGCCGTGGTGCCGTCGCCGCCGCCGCAGTCGGTGAGGGAGCGCAGTGCCTCGAACAATCCGCGGCACTCGTTCAGCACCACGACGACCCCGAGCCGGCTTCTGGCCGCCATGCCTTCGTTGAACACCCGGTTGAACTCCGGGTCCAGCCGCGTCTTCTCAAACAGCGCCGCGCCGTGCGCTGCCGCAAACGGGGACGCCGGCGGCGAGGCCGCTTCTGCCCTGAGCCACTTGGAGATCCCCTACGCGGCAACGAAGACGAGGCTCGAGGTGGCCGCGAGCACCCAGTGCGCCTGGCTGGTCTCACCGCCGACCGCTTCGGAGCCCGCGATGACGCCGTCCACCAGGAGGCGGGACGCCGGGGTGAGGCAGTACCGCACGCTCGCCTCGACGGTGCTGTCGCTGGTAGTGGCCATGGCGAACACCCCCGACATGACCAGCAGCCGCATGACGCGGCGGAGGAAGGGGAGCTTGGACGGCGGGACGGATATCTCCGGGAGGAGGTCCGGCAGCCGGGCCGCGCCGCCACGTCGGTGGATGGCAGCGGGAACGCCGAGCTTGATGACGCACTGGAGAGCCATGGACGTGAGGTAGCAGAGGCTGTGACGCCAGAGGACAGCCTGGGCTTGCAGCAGGCTGGCTTCGGTCTCCGTCGTCGTGGTTTTAGCCATTGGTCTCATGTTTCAAGGTATTTGTTATTCCATGGTTACCAACCGGTGATTTATATAGTGTTTCGTAATAATATCATTGGGACTGACTCAGGTAATCCACTGATTTAATGATTTGGACGTCTAAATCTCTCTTCTTCTTCTATACACTCGACCTTGGCCCATCTGACGGCCCCAGTCAATTCTGACTCCTTCATGGCTGACTGGCTCCATGCTGCCGTCGCCTCTCCTCATTAATTGGAGTCACCCTCGTTGTCGGCCCTCAATTTTAACATATCTTGAGGGTCGGAATCCAATACACTAGTAATTAGATCGCTACACTAGTGCGGAAGATCACATAGCAGATACAAACATACATCGAATAAATAGAATCCCTGAATATTACAAACCAAATTATGCCCTTGGGCGAGTTTAGTAAGGCATAATATACACAACATTGTTCAGAGTGTGCAGCTATCTTCAAAATATGT
Organism: Raddia distichophylla; assembly: GCA_005191435.1. Lineage (NCBI taxonomy): Eukaryota > Viridiplantae > Streptophyta > Magnoliopsida > Poales > Poaceae > Raddia > Raddia distichophylla. Next base: position 1,758,194 of record SPJY01013647.1, read on the forward strand.
ACCCAAAAGAATCCCCTATCGGCTAAATGTCCTGCCCATGATCGGAGCGACCCCTAAGACTCATCAGGTCCACCAAAGTCTTGTCCATCGTTTTCATGGCACTCGTACGGATCCTCCTCAAGTCCTTCATCTAAAGAATGTAAGTGGACAAGGTCAGCGTCATCCAAACGCTAGTTAGTTAACACTTCCCTTAGTGCACTAGTGTTTAGAAGGCTTTATTTCAAGGAGAGGGCTATTTTATTTATGTAAAGCCAGATTTTGTAAGATTTCGAAATCATCCTAGCTAGCATAAGCTAGAATTTGTCTTGTTTATATAAATCAGAGCAGAGGTTTACCATCCAACTAATGCACCCCAAAACCCAACTGATCAATCAACCTTTCCGACCAACCTACAATAGACCAACTCTCGACCACATGCCCTCGATTTAACCGATCATCCCAACATTCCTCCTATTGCTCTCAACATTCCTACATCCGCCATCCTTACAGGGTAAAGTTTATAGGTGTCAGTATTTTCCAGGATTTTTCTATAGTTAGGGGTTAACCCTATTATAGGTTAAAGTAATGCATGTTCTAGAATTAGCTCTTATTCGAGCAATTAAGTGGTTTACTAATTATTTGTTGGTTTTTAACAAATAATTTCCTATAAGAATTACCCAGGACAAGAATGTCATTTATTAAAGTTCTATGACTAATATGGAATTTATCTACCCATTTTGTTTTCTAATGAATTATTATAGTCAGATTCATTTTTTAAGATAACTAGAATTAACCTAGTCCTAATTTAATCCTTTTCTTATATAGGAATTCTTAATGAAACAGTGCCATTACCCCATTATAGTGGTTGTATTAATATTTTTATAAAATCAGTAATCGTCTAAACTATTTATCTAAATTGTTTAGAATTTTTGGGAGTTTCTAGCTACTTTAAATAATTCAAACACTATTTTGACATTTAAATAATTGATAAATTTGCTGGAAAATAATTAATTTACTTCAGGCCGATCCAACCGACGAACCGGCCCAGCGAGGAAAACGGCCCACGGCCCATGCGCGCAACGCACCCGCGCTGGTCGGGGCGGCTAAGCCGAAGGCGGTTTTCGTGGGGGCGCTAGCGCGAGGAGAAGGCATCCAAACCCAGTAATGCCACCACATAACCCGCCAGGTGGGGCCAAGCCCGCTCGACAGTGACCCTGAGCCACGGCTTAAACCCAGCGCGCGTGGGGACGAGCTGGCAGATGGGACCCGCTAGGTAGTGACTAAACGATGACAGGTCTGCACGAATCATAGCATGATATCTACGGCCGGAGGCCTTCGTCTTCCTCGGACTGTCGACATGGCCGGCAGCGACGGCAGATGTTGCAGCAGCGCTACGGCCATCACCAGGCCACGACGGTTCATGCTCCGACGCCTACGGCTCCTAGCAACCCTATGACGCACATGACGGGGCCGGAGAGGTCCGGACGCGGCGGCGCGATGGTGGCGGCGGAGCCGAGGGCTCGCCAGAGCAGCTTTGCTTGTCCACGGTTCTACAGCCTAAGAGCATGGATGGCGAGCGAGGAGGGGTCACCGGAATGCTCACCACGGGTCTCGATGGAGACGAACGAGCTCAGGGGGCGGCTGGCTGCGGAGGACCCGAAGGTGATCGGAGAGGGCTTAAGGATGAGTGAAGAAGGCTCGGGGCAAGAGGAATCAGAGAAAGGCTCACGAATTCGTTGGGATTGCTTTTGCGCCGGCAAGGAGCAATTTTGGAAAAAACGGGAAACCGGTGTCGGCGGGGGGAAGCTCCTGGCTTTATAGGCGCGGGGCAAGGTCTTTGGTCCGAGGGCACTCATAGCGGCGCAGGAAGAGAGCGGCGCGCCACGGCAGGGAGCGAGGCAGCATGGCTCGGCGATGCGACGGCCACGGGGCGGCGCGAGGTGTGGCCCAGAGTAGAGCAGAGTACGGCGGCAGCGCGGGGCTAAGCTGAGCTGCGGGCTGGGCCACCGGGCAGAGAGGGGGAGGGAGAAAGAAGGATAGGAAGTGAGAGAAAGGGAGAAGAGATGAAATGGGGCCCACTTGTCAGCGTGAATTCAATTGAATTTTGAATTTCAAAAATTTTGAATTTGTCTCCAAAATTTGGCTGTTACAAATCCCAAACCCCTAAAAGAAAATCTCGACCTTGAGATTGCGTACCTAGATGGCGAACAACTCCAGGTAATTTTGTCGAAGTAGCTCCTCTTGTTCCTAGGTAGATTGATTGCGTTTTGGTTGCTCCACTGGACCTTGCACATCTTGATGACCTTGTTCCTCATTTGCTTCTCCATATTGTCCACGATTCGAGCCGGTCGTACTTCGTAGGTGAGATTGCTGTCTACAGTTCTCTCTGGAAGGTCAACCAACTCATTTTCCAGAACTCGAAGACATTTCTTGCGTGGAGAAACATGGAAAACATTGTGGACATCTTCCAGTTCTACGGTAGGTCCAACTGGTAAGCCACTTCCCCCTTCTAGCAGTGATAGGGTATGGCCCCACATAACGTGGTGCCAGCTTTCGAATCTGATGGAACCTCTGATTTCCTTTCCAAGGTGCTACCTTGAGGTAAACCGAGTCTCCCACTTGGAAACAGAGATCTCTTTGTCAATTGTCCGCATAGCTTTTCTGTCTCTATCTTTCTCTTATAATTCGGATCTTATCCTCTGCGTCCTTAAGTGTTTTTGAGCCAATAACTTGGTTTTCTCCCGCTTCAGACCAATGGAAAGGGGTTCTACACTTGCGTTCGTATAAGGCTTCGAAAGGTGACATCGTTAGACTGGACTGGAAGCTGTTGTTATAAGCAAATTCCGCATGGGGCAGCCATTTTTCCCAGTCCGCGGAGAACTCCATGGCAAACGCCCTTAACATATCTTCCAAGATCTAATTAACCTATTCAGCTTGTCCATCAGTTTGAGGGTGGAAAGCAGTACTGAAAGACAGGTTGGTCCCTAATGAGTGGTGCAGATTTTCCCAAATTAAGAGGTGAACTGTGTCCCTCGGTTCGACACAATTCTCATGGGAACTCCGTGAAGACTCACTATTCTAGCCATGTACAGATCAGTTAATTTCTCCCCCTGTAGGTAGTCTTCACCGGTATGAAGTGTGCGACCTTGGTTAAACGATCCACGACTACCCACATTAAATCATATCCCACATTGGTCTTGGGGAGTCTGAGTATGACATCCATGGCAATCTTTTCCCACTTCCATTCCGGGACCTTGAGAGGTTGGAGTAGTCCAGCTGGTCGCTGATGTTCGGCCTTGACGTGCTGACATACGTGGCATTGCGCCACATATTCCGCTATGTCCCTTTTCATTCTCGGCCACCAGAATCTCAATTTCATGTGTTGATACATTTTGGTGCTTCCCGGGTGTAGGTTGTAAGGGGAATTATGCGACTCGGACAGAACAAGATCCCTCAGAGTCGGATCTTGTGGAACGAAAATCCGCTTCCCTAACCATAGCACCCCTTGATCATCCTTGGAAACCTTGTAACCCTCATCCTTGGCGATGAGCTTTTCGATCCTCTGCATACTTGGATGAGTCCTTTGCTTCTCCTTGATTTGATCAAGTAGATCCAGTTTTACCTCCAAAGTGGCCAGGTACCCTCGGTTGACCACTTCGATCATGAGACGACTCAAATCCTCTACTATTGGCTCTGGAACCGAGTCGATCTCCATGTGATTGCATTGGGACTTGCAGCTAAGAGCATCGGCTACGACATTGGCCTTTCTAGAGTGGCACTGAATGTTCAAGTCGTAGTCGTTCATCAGTTATAACCATCGTCTTTGCCTCAAGTTAAAGGTGCTGTTGGTGAAAACATACTTGAGGCTCTTGTGATCCGTGAATATGTCACAGGGTCGTCCCACCAAATAGTGCCTCCATATCTTCAGAGCATGCACTACAACAGCCAGCTCCAGGTCATGCATGGGGTAGTTGATCTCATGCTTCCTTAGTTGGCGTGATGCATAAGCAACCACCCTTCCTTCTTGCATTTGGACGCACCCCAGACCATAGTTGGAGGTGTCGCAGCATACCTTGAACTTCTTACTAGTGTGCGGTGTCACTAATACTGGAGCGGAGCTAAGTCGTTGCTTGAGCTCCTGAAAGCTCTTTTCGCAGGCATCCGTCCATTCAAAATTCTTATACTTTTTCTAGAGCTGGGTCATTGGTCGAGCTGTTTTCAAGAAATTCTCGATGAAACACTGATAATGTCCAGCCATTCCAAGGAAACTCCTTACTTCGGTAACAGACGTAGGTGCTGCCCACTCCATCACCGTAGCCACCTTAGCAGGGTCCACCTTGATTCCATAGGTGGATACGATGTGTCCTAAGAAACCGACGTCATCTATCCAAAATTCACACTTGCTAAACTTCGCATAGAGTTGATATTTTCTGAGCTTATCCAGTACCAGGCGTAGATGCTTCTTGTGTTCCTCTTCATCATTGGAATATATCAAGACGTCATCATTGAAAATCACTACAAAGTGGTCAAGGAACTCCATCAGAATCTTGTTCATCATATTCATGAAATGGGTCGGGGCGTTGGTTAGACGAAATGACATCACTAGGTACTCGTACAGTCCGTATCTAGTGGTGAAGGTTGTCTTGGGTATGTCTGCCTCCCAAACTCGGACTTGGTGATATCCCGACCGAAGATCGATTTTTGAGAAGTGCTTAGCACCCCTCAATTGGTCCAACAGATCATCAATTTGGGGAAGAGGATACTTATTCTCGATGGTAATGGCATTTATGGCTCGATAATCCACCACCAACCTCCTGGACTTATCATTTTTATTTACGAACATGGCTGAGGAACCCCAAGGGGAGGAACTGGGCAAGATTAACCCTTGGCCTTGCATCTCATCCAACTGTTTCTTCAGTTTGGCCAGCTCCACCGGATTCATCTTGTAGCATGGCTTATAAATTGGGGTGGTTCCCGGAATTAAGTCGATGGGAAACTCCATGCCACGATCCGGCGGTAGACCTGGTAGTTCTTTGGGGAACACGTCGAGGTACTCCTTTACCACGGTCACCAACACGGGATTGTCCTTCTTAAGGGACTAGATTGCTCTGCCCTATCTAAAAGGGGTGTTCACCTTCCAAATGGTCTCGTAACATCCACTCCGAAGCATCTTAATCTCCATACAAGCACAGTCTATTACTCCTTGATAGCGTTGGGGCCAGTCCATCCCGATGATTACATCAATCCCTCGACAGGGTATGACTATAAGGTCAAAATGAAAGCTATCATTCGCCTACCTTATTTCTACGTACGGACACGCCATGGTGGCTATCAGCATACCTCTCGGAGGCTTTATTACCAGAGTCTTATTTAGTGGGAAGGTCTGTAGCCCATACTTATCCACATGGTGTTGTGCAATGAATGAATGCGATGCTTCATAATTGAAAAGTAGTAGCACTGGGTTATTGAGTAACGCAAACGTACCCATGAGCACGCCCGGTGCTTCCTCGGATTCCTCGACGGTGACATGATTGAGTCTTCCGCTGCCAGCATTGGTGGCTGATACGGCCACGGATCCTTGTCCCATTGCTCTTACCGGCGGTGCTTGTCCCCAGACCGGTGTGCTCACTGTGTTAAAAGATGTCGGGGCCCTTCTCTTCTCGGGGCACGCGGCAGAAAAATTCCTAGGATTGTGACAGAGAAAGCAAGCTCCAACAACCCTATCGGCAGAAGCTACTTGGTTGTAGGCCTGGGGAGGAGCAGTTGGCCTCCCCGTGATCTTCTAGCCTCGGTTTCCAGGGCCCTGGTAGATCGGTCCGGGACTATAAGTCGTTGCATCCTTTGGTACTGAGAGGACAAGGCGGGACCGCGGGCTGGGAAGCATACCCTCCAGGAACTTGTCGATCTTCTCGTCTTCATCTTCGATGTCACTCGGAGTGTATCGTGCTAGCTGATTGAGCCTGGTCAGGTAGTCGTTGATTGAAGAGTTCCCTCGCTTCAGCAGGCGGAACTCTTGCTTCTTCATACGGATGACTCCTCAGGGTACGTAGAACGAACAGAAGGCAGTCTCGAACTCCTCCTTGGGGATATCCTTCCCATGGTTTGCGATGGGCTGGAGAACTTCACCCAGGCCATCGTCATCCACTTCTTCTTTGTTCCCACCTTGCCCTTCTTGAGCCTCTTGCTCAGCCAGTTCCTCTGCTGCTCTTTCATCGCCATCGATGTCACCATGGCGAGCGGTGACGTAGCTTGCCCACAAGTTGGGCGGCTGCTCCATCCAGCTGATGGGTGGCATGAAGCACCTTGTCTTCTTCGGGGTACCGAATCAGGGCTAGCTTTTGTTTCATGGTTCGGATCCAGTCTTCCACCTACACGGGTTCGTTGCCGTGGGTGAACAAAGGGTGCTTCGCTCGTAAGAAATCAGCAAGCTTCATTCCGCGACGGTTCTTCACTTGTCTTTGCTCGCGGAGCACTTCTCCGAGCATTTGGGCTTGGTAAGCCATCACTTGCCCTAGCGTCAGATCTCCCGGTGGTGGTGCCGGAATATCCTCCAGACCGCGGCCACGTCCTCGGCCTCGGCCTCGACCTCAACCACTACCAGCATCTACAGCAGCACCACGAGCCCGACCAGCTCCTCTACCCCTTGCCATCTATAGATAAACGATACTCATATTTATAAATATGCATGAATTTTTCATAAAATAATTGAAATGCATCACAGAGTCAGAACTAAGCAAGTTAAGGAAAGTTAGAACAATTATCACGGCAGAAGAAACTTGTCTTGATAGCCCTTGCCAAATAGTTGCAAGCAAAATACAAACCAATGTTTTTGCCCATTATCAAATAGGGCTTGTCAAATCATCATAAATCAGATCATGTCCATCATCTACTAGGACACCAGCCATCCATCTAACATCACAAGCTAAGGCCCATCATCTACTAGGGCGGACGGCTCTACGGCTCATGAAGAGAGACTACACGCTCTAGCCATGACGACGGAGGGAGTAGACGAAACGTGGGGGCGAACGCCTCAGAAGTAAGTTGAAGTCGATGGCGAAGGGTGGCCTCATAGGTGGTTCCGGAGTTGGTGGAGCAAGGGCAGCGTCACCTCCAGTGACGGTGTCGGGGTGGGAGTCGGCGTCCATCGGCGAACTGCTCCTATGGAGCCTCCATGGAAGACGGCTCATGGCGCGGAATCCCCACCAAGACTCGGGGCGGCAGACTCCTCTTCCGCATCGTAGTGCGGCGGTTCTCATACTCCGGCGGCGGATAATCCGGCCTCAGAGGTGAGAGCAAAGGGTCCCGCTGGAAACGTTGTGCCAACACCTGTCATGCCTCGTCCTCCTGCCGTCTGTGAAGTACCTCCCTCGCCTCATCTCGCTGACGTCTCGTCATGGCGAGGCTCATATCATAGTGGTGGAGTCGCCTCCCCACCACCCTAAGCTCATTGTCCGCTGCCCGGAGCGACGAACGTAAGAGAATGATCTCCTCCAGCCTACCATCGACCACCTGCGTAGTACCGTCGTGATGGCGTGCCAGGCAGATTAACTGGTGCTGGATCGGTATGGTGGCACTAGCGAAGCCAGGGAGTGTCCTCATATGCATCGCCGTGGGGCGGGCATAGACTCCCCCCGAGGTAGACACTGTACTCCCTCTGGAATCTGGTGGTGGCCTCCATGGCACGGTAGGGAGCGAGGCGGCGTGGCAATGCGACGGCCGCGGCGCGGCCCATAGCAGAGCAGAGTAGAGTGGCAACGCGGGGCTGAGTTGAGCGGCGGGCTGGGCCATCGGGCAAAGAGGGAGAGGGCGAGAGAAGGAGATGAAGAGAGAGAAAGGGAGGAGAGAGGAAATGGGGCCCATGTGTCAGTGCGAATTCAATTGAATTTTGAATTTCAAAAATTTTGAATTTGTCCCCAAAATTTGGCTGTTACACTCATCCACTCACTTCTTCCTCTTCGGTAGAGCATTGCACGCCTAGTGTCTAGACGTTGTCCACTGTCCTCGCTGTCATGCCAGCCCCTCGCACCCTAACATTTAGACCTTATGTGTCAATATTCTAGCCAAGCCTACCTATCACCTGTTGATTTATCCCAAAATCAATTAATGCTTTGGAAAAACCCCCTACCGAGCTGGTCATCGAATAGACCGACAAACATCAAGAGCATGCCATCGAACCCGTGTTCAGCAAGAAGCACGCCTTCCTGACATAGCTTGCTGATTCACCACGAGACAAGCTCACATATTTTTTCGGTTCCTTGCCTGTTGACCATCTATTTATACTAGAGAAATTATAAGATTTCTGCTAAAATTATAACTATTAATTTTAAACAAACTTCATCTTTATTACTTCTACGTTTAGATAAATCTAGTTCTACTCAAACAAGACAAACTTATCATTACCGTATCAAGATTAGATCCAACAATCACCCCTCTATCTTAATCCTAGCTAATCTCCTAGTATGTCTCCATAAACTTAACGCAATCCAATGTATTGATAAATCTGTCTCCTAGCATAGTCCTCACGCCCATCTGATGTATTCACATTCTTAACAGGTTGCAGCTCTGTCCTTCAATTCACCTCTGCATACTCGATTATTCTTCTTCAGCATTTTCTTTTTCTTCATCGTCTTGTTTTCCTTCTTTTTCTTGCAAAATACAACACTTTCAACAAGCTGAGATTAAACTTGAATATTTTCGATGATAACAAGGTCATCCAAACTATTTTGGAATATCACTATTGTTGGTGTCATCTTTATCTCATCCTTCTCTGCATTAGCTGCCTCTGCTATACCAAAGAAAGGATCTGACACCACCACATTTGATAGGTCGGTTGGAGTTACACTTGATGTTCCCTGCTTGAACATATCATATGCCATCTCTTCATACACTTGCTGTTAATCGTGCTCATTGTTATATATGTTCAGCTGAATCATATATAACCTATTTTTGGATCTTTTTCACCTTGGTGAGAAACATCACGCTCTGAGAAACATAGATCTTCTTAGTGCATGGTCATTTTACATCCGTCTTCGACAAATTGTCCCAAACTGATGATGTTCTTCGAGAGTTTGGTATAAAATATACCTCGGAGAGCACACAATGTTCTTCATTCTTGCATTCGAGAAGAATTGACCCCTTTCTCTTTATCTTCAAAATAGATCCATCACCAAATTGAATTTGTCATTGAAAACTCTCATCCAACTTCTCAAATAATGACCTCTGCCCTGTCATGTGGTTACTTGCACAATTGTCCAAGTACCATTTTGTGGATATAGGTTGTGTTTCACCAACAACACACGAATTCAACATCACATCCTCTTTACTCGAAAGCACCACATCACGTACCTTATACACATGTGTGGAACGAAGTAGGCATGATTCATCATCCATGTCTTTATGGGTGAGATTCGCCTCATCCTTACAATGAAGTTCCCCGACAATGATGCATAGTGCCCTTATATATTGCAGTTGAAGCATTTGATCTTGCTCTTGTCCTTTACACCCCCGAAATTTTATTTGCGGTTGCTTGACTTGTCAGACCATTGCTATCAATATCATTTGACCAGTCATCATCGTCATGACCACACTTGTCGCATCAATGACAATGGTTACAAACGGTCAATGATTTGGATCCTTTATTAGAACCCTTGTCAACGGCCTTCTTTGTTCACGCCTGCCACTCCGCCAGAGTGAGCAGAAACTGGCTATCACCAGTGCTCCCCACCGATGTGCATGTGTGTACACGCCCTTTGCCTGTCTTCAAATGTCCCTCTTTCCTCGAAAGGCATTGTGTCGAGGTCGCATAATTGCTCCACTCCGGCGATGATGGGATAATACTTATCCAGCATGGTATCGAACAACTTCTTTACCATGACAACATCATCAAGTTTGGAATAGATTGACATATATTGTGGCCATCCCGCTGAGTTTGCTAGAGTATTCGTCTAGGGTTTCTCCCTCCTTCATACGCATAACATAGAACTGGCTTTTTAGCATTTGGAGTCACGCCGTCTTGACGCGATCAGCACCAACGAATCATGTCTTGAGTGTATCCCAAACTTCTTTGGTTGTCTTCTTCGTCGTAAGCTAGAGAAGAAGATCCTCAGGTAGAGTTTGAAAGAGGAGTGCCTTAGCTATTTTGTCCTTCTTCGGATCAACCACGACGTTCTCCGCCGGGCTCATAGCCTCCCAGACCCCCTAGGCCTCCATCATAGCTTCCACCTTGATCGCCCATGTCGTATAGTTCATCGATGTGCGCTGTGGGTAGTGGAACAGCACTCCGCCATTCTTCACCACCGAGCTCAAAGGGACGATTGACAAGGGTCACAACCATAGAAGTTTGAGCACCGAAGCTCTAATACTAGATGTTGGATTTATCCCAAGATCAATCCTTTCGAAAAACCCTCTGCAGAGCTGGCCATCGACCTGACTGACAAACACCAAGAACATGCCACCGAGTCCGTGTTCAGGAAGAAGCATGCCTCACTGACATAGCTCGCTGATGCAGCACGGGACAAGTTTATATATTTTTCCAGTGGTAAACTTCCACTTTTCCTTAGCTCTTGGCCATCTATTTATACTATAGAAATTACGAGATTCCAGTTCAAATTAGAACTATTAATTTTAAACAAACTCCATCTCTAGTATTTCTACTTATAGATGAAACTAGTACTATTCAAATTAGACATACTTATTATTACATATCAAGAGTAGATCGAACATCGCCCTCCTCTATTCCCGCAGCACCATACTCTACAAGCTAGACCTTCGCTAGCCTTACATACCAACCTTGTAGGGTGTCAATCTTTTAGCACCTAATACCACCCTTAATTCATGTGAACGAGAGGCGGTGCCTGTCACCGGCCAAACATCAATCCTCTATCGGACCTCCTCTGCCTGACAACCTTAGCCAAAGGGTCAGGGTTAATTGAAACCCTAAGAGCATGAACAGCACGGCCGGGGTCAGCGCGGCCGGCATCACGCTAATCGCGCGTGGCCGCTCCGGCCGCCCGCCCTCCTGTGCCGCGCGTTGATGCCGGCGTGAGCTTGATAGCTCCCCTGCTGGGGATGCTCTTACACTAACTAATTGACTGTCAGAGAGAAGGAAAATGGTCGTGCCCAGGAGAATGGATCAATTGATTTGCAAATGCATTTCTTGTCGACTATTTCTGGCAAGCAGAATCGAATACCATAGTGTACTGGAGTGCTATTAACATAATAATTGAGTTATTTAAACAACCCGTCGAAGTCGTGCTTGCGTGGAAGAAAGTGTCAGATGATTATTCGTCTATTAGATTTGATTAAGGATTCGTGCGCTCTACAAGGACTCCTAGGCCTGCCTTAATCGTCAACTTTGGAAAAGGATATATCTGAAATTTTTGCCTATGAACCGTGTGGGAGACATAAAATGGTCAGCAGTGCTCGGATATATCTGAGGTGCCTAGAATACTTGGGGCCCCTGGGTGTGGATGGATAAGGAAGTGTTTGGTCATACCAATGTAATTAGGGTATCAAATTATCCCCATATATCCTTTACATTCACGAATGAAATGGTCGAGCTATCAACAAGTGTGGCTCGCATCTCACCTTGAGTTTGCCAGTTATAACGTGGAAAAGGGATGGGTATCTACTAGAGTATCAAGGTTCCAGCTATGTTGATCATTCTGTGCATTCAGAGGTCAATACGTACAGCTAGGTGCTGTTGTTGATCTGTGGATTGGAAAAGCTGTTCAGGATCCACTACCGACTTGCACATGAATATACAAGGTCAGACACTTAGGGCCCGTCTGCAAAACCCGTTCCCGGCTGGGATGCCGGCACTTTCTCGGGGTGGAAATCCCAGCGTGGGATTTTTCCTAGGAAAATTTTTGAATCCATTTGGAAGCCCATTCAACAGAGATTTTTTTTGGGAGAATTGCCCTGGTGCCATTAAGTTAAATGGGTCTTTCCAAAATACCACTCAAAGGTACTCCAGTTCCAAAATACCACCTCATGTTAGCTAATCCACTCCAAAATACCATTAAACACTAATGAAGCTAGCAGCAGGTAACGACAGCAGAGAAAAACAATATTTCACATAGCTGGCCGGACTGCATCCATGATCCATCCAAAGCTAAGAGTAGAAAAAGCTAACAAAGCTGTATATTGCTCCTTGATTTGTTATAAATTTAACATACAGGAAGATGAAAAGTAGAAAAAAGAAGCAAATGTTTGAATCCAAGTCTCAAAAGCATACAAAAATTTGACAAAACCCAGGGAATCAGCTAGAGAAAATCAAAGAATTTGTGAAGGCACTTGAAGAATTCGCATGATAGAACATCGATTCAACTACAGAAAATGAAAGAACTCATGAGGGCACCGGCCAGCGGGAGCCGCATCCAAGCCGATCGACCATGGTTTGGTGATGAGTTGAAGAGCAGTCCATGTGCCCGGCAACTTGATGTAGAGAAGGCATCACCTGGTCGCTGGCGATTTGGGGAAGAAGCTGACGTTGAGGTTGACATATAAGTCTTGATACATTTCCTATTTTGCTAGACTTTATAAGTATTTGTGTGTGTATACTTAGGTCAAAAATTACTGCTATCTAGTCCAGTTTAAAGCTATATACAGCTAGTAGATAAATCCAGTTTGTTCTGCTTCATACAGCAGAAGCTAAGTTGCTGGAATTTGGTTGTAACCTGCTGGAATCTGGTTGTAACCTGCTGGATTGAGTTAGTTGTAAGCTCTATATAAGCAATGGAAAACCATAGCAAGGAGTAGCTTTTAGCAGCTCCATTTTGCAGCTCAAAAACTGAGTGCGAAGTGCAAAACTGTATGCTTGTTGCTGCTGCCATTGCATAGCCCACAGCTAAAAACCCAACACTTGGTATCAGAGCCATTAGTTTAGATAGAGTTGAGCTATGGCAGATCTAGTGCACCCCACTGCCGCCGCAGCCTCCGCCCCCTCCACCTCCTTGCCGTTGCCACCTCCGCCCCCAGCTGCCGCCGCCTCCGTCTGCTCCGCCCCCCTGCCATCGCCGCCACCGCCTCTGTCCCCGCCGCCTCCCTATCGGCGATGAGAGCGGCCCTGGATGTGGGCGTTGAGGAAGAGGGCGGCGGTAGATTGGGCTCCGGCGATGAGGACAGACGCGTTGTGCCGGTGGCTTCTTGCAGAGTGGATTGATTTCACCTTGGTTTGGAGAGATATAAAGAGGAGGGAGAGAGAGCGTAAGGAAATAGGATGCGAGAGGAACGGAGAGAGCGCAGGGAATTTGGGAAGCAGGGGAAGGGGAAGTAATGGGGCGGGGATTACAAATGACAAAAAAAAATCCCCTCAATGGATTATTCCCATAGGGATTTTGTCCAGTTGAGCCAAACAGGCCATTAAAGGGGTTCGCAATCATAACTGCATAATTGTTCATTGTGCAAGTGGGGGCTGTTGGGATGTGCCCAATAAAAATTTTAGTCACATATGATGCAGGCTCATGGATAGTGGGGCCTACATATCATGTATATTCGGACCTAAATGGGACTCTAGCGTAGACAGCCCAATGATGGGCGTTATATAAACAGAGGTGGTAGAGAGGCTGGGATATGCCCATGTGTGAGTTCTCTCTCCACCAAGGCCGAGCCATCGTCTCCGTCATCGGTGCGCCGATGCTAGGACAACGCCCATGGATGGATTCCAATTTCTGTATTTGTGTGTGAATCCCGATAAGCTCGTCGACAACCTCCATGATGTGAGGATTGGCTTCGGTGCACGAAGAGAACAACTATTTCCGTACAACTATGTGCAGATCAGTGAACTGGATTTATCGACTCGTCTTCCGCTGCACTGCACATTGTAAGATAATCTTGATCTATGGTAAATTACGTGCATGATGTTGGTGGGTTTCCATGGTAGAATTTTTATTCAGCGTTTCCCTTTAGTAGTATCAGAGCCATCCTGTTTAGTTCTTAATATAGATTGATTTTGGTCGCATATAGGATATGCGGGGTACTTGATACGATCTACTGCCGTTCTCTGTCTGGCCGATTGGATCGGTTAAGAAGAATCCATTGGAATAATGGAGATTAATGTAAAATTTAGTTGATATGATCAACACATCATGGCTGGGTTTGAGATGCTGTGCACTTCGCATGTATTAGGTCTGTCGTGCGCACTGTTGCCGCAAGGGTCGGTGCAGATGTTTGCTCGGGCTCAGCCTTGGTAGATTTGATCTACTAGTTGCGATGACTTTGGTCACGAAGTGAGGTAATGCTGTTCATGAGATGAACATTTGCATTGGGATCTCGTTACCTGATGCATGAGGCGATGTGGCCGCTACGTGACTGCGGTAATGACCGGTATGCATGACTTGTCTGTGGTAGCACTATGCATGTGCTGCATGCATGTCTCCTTCGAGTTCTCTACTTCATCGGTTTTCCCTCAACTTAGAATGGCAATAAGAGTCACAAGGTTTTCTAGTTGTGCCATAGTCTCGTCATGAATCGGGACACTTGGCTTAGGCCTTTGGAAATGCCTACTTTGTATTTGCAATGTGGAAGCATTGCCAAAGTCGTAGAGAATTTCCTATTCGAAGGCATAAGATATCAAGAATGGGATAAGTTTGTTCACCGATTTAGGGCCGGTATTAGACACAGGGAAACGTGGCTTTACGAGTTTCTTTGATTCTTGAAGAATCGGATTGGGTTGGAAGGTTTGACTCGGTAGGGTTGTCCAAGGTCTGGGGATTAACCGAAGATTGAAATTCTAGGTCCGAAAGTCCGTCAAAGGCGTCAATGAATGGAGTATTGCCTTGCAATTTTGCCTAGGATTTCTTGCCCTTTATTAGCGGTCTTGTAAACAAAGGATCATCCAAAAACTATGTTCAGAAACATGGCGCTTGTCGGGTTCAACCCCTCGACAGTGTTGCATGAGCATGGGCCCAGGAACACTTGGGTCGGGTCCCGAACTGGCCAACTGGGCAAATCGTACCCAAGCTGCACCCACGGTTTCACTCTTGGACTAACAGAAGTTCAAGACTTCTTTTCGTAATTCTATGATTTTTGTGAAAGGAAAAAATGCGAACCAGAATTTCTCTTGGAGAGCTTCCCTACTACCGTTATGGTTTCCTACGATCAATTTGAACCACGATTTGGTTGATTTCGTGAGGGAGAATTGAAATAATTTCCATTTCAGTGTTTGTCGAGCCTTTCCTTGAATTTAAATCATAGAACAAAGTTATTGAAATTCGCGGAGATGGCTATAAGGGTTCTCACCTTGAAAAGCATGTTTCGCAACTAGAATAGCTACCATTCCCCGGCAACGCCGCTAGAAAGCTTATTGGCGATTATTATGCCTATTAGAATTAATCCGCAAGCGCATGTATATCGTAGTAGATGTCACCCCGGAGTATTTCGAAGGTATCAATTTTACACAAAGAACAAGAGTATATTTTATAATCTTGACTTGGCTGGATGGATATGGTGTAATGACGAAAGTGGTGTAAGATATTTCGGTTCGAGAGGTTGTACTAAAGGTACACACTAGTCAACAGTAGAAGGTTAATCCACACATAATTGCCACTCTGTATCGGAGCTTGGTCGATTCACTACCACTCGCTATCAGTTAAGAATACCGGATGGTTATGATCACCCCCGATTGGGCTCGACTGGGCTGAGACTAATGGGGAGGATTCCACAAACTGTTGCGTCGATAGCTAGGCTGTCACCACCTACTACCTACCGCTCAGCCGTTGTATCAACTGTCCACTGGGTACTAACTAGTCTAGACACTGCATCTGTACCTAGAAGTACTACGTATCAAGGACGTCACTCGATACGAACTCCCACTAAACATGGCACTAATATCTATTGTGACACCTAAGCATAGAGATTTAGCACTCAAGATCAAGCAAGAGCCTAATACCATTAGAGAGACAATGTATAAGAAATAAGCTTGTTTTATATATAATGGATTGGACTAAGTGTTACTGATAGAAGACGAAACGTAACTCACGACCGAGTTCTGCTTCGGAGCTCTAGTGGAGGGATGTCGACACGCCGGTTTCTGCTCAGCACTAACTGTCCTCTCTTACCTACTCTATTGATATCTAAGCAGCGTAACGCTGTTTTCTGTTCTTCCCACACTTCTCTATGCCTAGTAAATGAGGAGAGGGGCTCCTTTTATAGCCAACCGCAGCGAGTGAGAGTGTGCCACGTAGTGGGACACTTATCACCTCTTCACCAGCCAAAGGAGGATCCGAGGAAGCATCAAGGGGGTCGGCTGACCTAGGTGGGTCGGCCGACCCACCTTTTGTGCCTCTCGGTCCTTAGATTCGCCTTGGATACTTCTTTTGCGTTGTAGATCATCTCTTGGAGTCGGTATAAGTGTCTTCCATGTGGGGCCATTGATCCTCCTCAATGCACTCTCGTCCTTAGGATCAAACTGACATTGATTGGACGCTTGATATAGCTTCTAGGTGTGCTTTTAGGATCACTGGAAAAACACAGGTCGGTTTGAGACCAAGTGCTGCTCGGCCAGCGTAGCCTGGTCGGTTGACCGATAATCTTCTCCGGTTCGGGCTTACAAAAACTTGTGAAACTTTGTTAACTTGTACATTTTATGTCCATGTTCCTTCATTTTGGGGCTATGTTGTCGGTCGATAGTGTATGAAAAATTATAAATATTGAGCGTCAGCACTGCCCCACAATCATGGTCTACGTATTGATAGCTTTACTACCAGTTGGGAATGTGGAGTTCTCTTCCGCTGTTGTTCTTGTGTGATTGCCTCTTATCATATTGCAGGAACGTGTGTCTACTCTTATGGTCTCGTAAACATCATGATCGCATCGTGTGGTTAGGCGAATTCTCTCGTCGCAGGCTCCCGTTAACCAGCATGGTTGCTGGCGCCATCGGTTCGTCTAGTTGCACGGATCAAGATTATCCCGCTGATCCTATGTCATGAAGTTCGGGAAACCACCCGTATCAGTCCTAATTTCGTGACTTGGTTCGCCAACATGTATAGGTCTTATTACATTAAAATTTAAATAATCTATATACAACTATCATGTAATTACTATTACAACGTTTGCAGTGTATGCGTGATGGCATTGTTCATGGGGACCTCCGACGGCTATCACACAGTAGCACTACAACAAGAAAGTTTGGGCATTACGACGTGAATGGGTTTCACTTTCATATGACAACATTACAAGCCAGTCGTCCTCTAGGCGCCACGGTTAATAATGGAGTTGTCACTACCGCACAGGGTGCAGATGGTCGAGAGATAGAGTACAATGGTATTCTTCAAAACTTAGTTGAGAATAAGTTTGGCGGTGAAAATATTTTAAGGTAGCTTTCTTCTACTATGATTGGTTCAACGACAAAATAGGGATTCGACGAAACAAAAATCTTAGCTTGGTAGAAGTTAGACATGAATCATGCCTTGGAGGTCACAACACATTCGTACTTGCTCACCATGCTGAGCTGGTGTACTACCTTTCATATCCATGCTAAAAGAAAAGTTGAAAAACTTGGTGGGTTGTACACAAAGTGAATCTTTTTGGCTGCTTATGCACTCCTAGAAATGCTGAGTACATTGAATGAGGACTCGATAGCCTAACAAGAAGACGGTTTCACAGCCTCATTTGAAGTAGACATTGGGTCCACACTTCAGGAATTAGTGGGTGACACAACAGATGTAATTGTGGAGAATGTTAGAAGGAAAAAGCGATATCGTGCTCATGCCTCTCAAGATGTTCCACAAACGAAACAACGTACAGCCAATGTTTGTGAACCTTTTGATGTTGATTACTTCTTAAAAGTACAAATGTTGCATCTTTTTCTTCTATTTTTGATGTGTGACTCTTATCTATATACTAATATATTTTTTAAAAACAGGATGAAATCATTTTTCTATCACACAGGAAAATCTAAAAGAAAGGATGGATCTCCATCTAAGAGTCAAAAATCACTTTTTAGAGGATCTAGTTATCAGCAGAGTAGACAGAGATAGTTTGAGAGGTGCCTAGAGGAGGTCGCTCAGCAAATGCCTAGAGGAGGTCGTTCAACAGTTTGAGAGATGCCTATAGTTTGTATGTATAATTTTAATTGTGTTGCCTTCACTTTTTTTATATGCATGCACTAATTGTTTTACCAATTACTTCTTAGGAAGCCAGGCAACCTAGGGAGGTTGTGGAGGAGACTGTGGAGGAGGGAGGGAGGTAGGCTATGGAGGAGGCTGAGGGATGGGACAAGACTGAGGAGGAGAGTGCGGAGGGGGACGATGATGAGGAAGACGCTAGTGCTAATGGATTGGATGCTCCTGCCTTTAGGTGGCATGTATAGATATTTGTATAACACTATTTGCAAGCAATCGACATCTTCGTCTTGCGTGATGTATGGTAAGTTGGACATGATGCATGTGGTTATTTATGGGTTTCACTATCGATATTTGATTAGGTTAGTTTAAAAATTTTGACTACTGTTGTTCCATAGGAAGCTCAAAGTGGGTCTCGACCTACTGAGGTTGAAGCATATATTAGAGGCCACCTTGACTTTGCTCCAACACAGGTAGACCAGCTATGCATTGAGAAGGTGGCATAAAGCTTGGTTAGTAGAATTGTTCGTCTTACTAAGGTGAATTCTTTATTGTATACTTATGCATGTATATGTTGCCCAGGCTTCTTACGGGCAAGTGATAGCCGATGCTCACGGGCCTGACTATGACTGGATTAAAGATGTCGATCCTGTCACTCTGTGCAGTAGTGGAGGTGGAAAAAAATGGAAGATCCTCTATGTTCAATGGTGCTCTGGATAGTAGAGATGTCTTAAGTTCAGCAATATCATCGACTTTTTCGCAAGGTACTGGGTCTAGCGCTCGTGAGGCCCAACTAGTACATGAGCAGTTGAGACAACAAGCTGCACGCGAGGCCCAACTACTGGAGAAGTTGAGGCAACAACAAGAAAACTTCGTTTCATAGCAGGCAGAACAACAATCAGCTTTACAAGTAAGAAATCATTTAAGCTTGTTCATTTCAAATCATTGCTCATTTCTATTCCAAATTCATGAAAATTACTGAATTTTACTCCATATTCATGCAAACCAGAAAATTATGGTCACCTTGGGTCCTTTGTTACGAATTATTTATTATTGGTTAAAAGTAATGAAAATAGTCCAATTATTGCTCATTTCTTCATACTTTAACCTAATACATGCAAATGACTCTTTCTAACTTAGAATTGTTGAACTTAGAATTATTGAGATTATTTGCAGGCATATATGACACAATAGTTTCGAACGCCATTAAGTCTTCCTCCATTCCGGCCTCCACCTATTTACACAGCAATCTTCTATCACGGTACGTATCAAACTTAGACCTTTTGTATATATATATATGTTGTTCTAATCTAAAAATTCTTATATCACATTGTAATGTTTCCAAATACCAATGTTGTAGGCACTTCTTCTTCGATGACTTCGTCGACCGTTGGAGACTTCTTTGCCTCAGGAGGCAATGCTAGTAGTGAACATCAGTTCAACAATAGCCATCCAGGTTGATTCATGTTTCTATCGGTAGAGGAATTGTTTGCTGGTTGTATTAACTGTTGAAAACTTTAGTACAATTCATGTGGAGCATTGTTTTGTGCATGTGTTATAAACTATGGTATCAATTGAAACAATACATGTATCGTTGATGCTTGACTTGGGCCAAAAGTTGGATTATGCACCAACATTTGAATGTGTGTATTGTCGACTATATTTAAGTATCTTTATGCTCATGATTGAATGTTGATCGTTAAATTTGGCTGAAAATTGAACCATGAATTAGCATTTTAATATGTACTGTGCACTATTTTTGTGTATACGATGTTGCTGGAATAAGGCTGAAAAATGGTGTCAAACTATACCACCTAGCAGTTGGCTGGCCGATATAAATAGTGGAACCATACCACCCAGCAGTTCCCCGGTATTTACGTCAGTCAGGCTAGCCGACGTAAATACTAGAATGAAGCATCGACAGGTAGGGCTTGATTTGATCTGATCATGAGCGAGCTTACCCCGCAAAAGCTCTGGATTGGTTTGGCATGGGATCGAATCGAGCTCGGATCAAATAGGTTCAATTTTCAGCTAGGGATGGAGATTGATTTGGACAAACGATCGGTTGAGCTCGAGATCGGTGAAACCTCAAGCTCCCAAGGGCTTGATTTATTTTGCTAATTGATGCCAACTGGACCTCAAGCGCACCGCATCAAGGCTAAGGACACTTCTTTTCTAGTTATTCTATTTTCATTGTGTGCGTGTAGACTAGGTCCTGCAAGCTTGTGTCTATCATCTCTCTAGCTGCAGGGTCCCACTGAGCCTATGATTTTGAGTCTTCATCTCTGAGTGGGTCAAGAGGGTTCCTTCATGTTTTCAGTTGGTGAGATTCGCGAGGGTTCGGATTAGGTAAACTTGTCCCGGTTTAAGAGGGTTTCGAGAGCCAACTGTCCCACGTTTCGTAGCCACTAAGCCATCCAAAAGCCGAAATCCTTTGTGAACGCGAAACTTCCCGCCTAAGCCCTCGAACATTCCCGCCCGCGGAGTTTAAGTTTGGTACCAAATAGTTCCAAATCTTCAAAAATATCTTTGTTCGAGTAGTGCAGCAGAAATAGAGGGTTTTGTGGGCTGTTTAGGGCGACCGGGCCCGAACAGTCTGGCCCAAGTGACGCGGTCTCGGCCTCCGTGGTAGCTGTGCGGTATTTCATCTTTTTGAGTGCCTTCTCGTGCTTAGATTAAAAAAACAAAACATGAAAGTTGTAGGGAGTTCCGAGACTCATCTTTTTCATGTTGACAAGTGTTTCATTTGAGCTACAAAATATCATATAAATTCGGGAAGCTAGCTGGAAGTAGGTAGCCTAGGGGAGAGGGGGAGGCCGGACTGTCTGGGCCAAGGCATGCCGCGCTGTTGAAGTGATGCCTTTGGCTGGACAAGGCCTTGGTGTCCGAACTGTCCGGCCCATGTTGTCTCCTCTCTGTCTCAAAATTATTTTGGACAGAGAGCGCTTGCCTTCGTCTGGACTGTCCGGGGTTTGTCCGAGGTATTGTTCGGCCTAAGGTATGAAACTAGATCTGAGAATACCTTCTTTAGGGTTTCGAAGTGGGGATTTCGTTGGGGAGTATATAAAGGCCTTTTATGCTCAAGGGAGGGGAGATAGCCTCATTTCTATCCACCCCTTGCGATCCTCATCTAGAGAGAGCTCCTCCCTCCCACCAAGGGTTTCCATGTCCATTTAAGGGAGATTGAGTGGGAGATTGAGAGGGAGAGGGAGAAATGTAGAAGAAGAAGTGCATCCCTTGCCTCCTCCATCCATCCCCGAGGTTCTTGCCTCTCCTGTGGTGTCTTGGTCAAGCTCCATGGTAGGAGAGGTGTGGTGAGGTGTCGATGTCCTGTCTTGTGCTCTTTGGGACTTTACTTCCGGAATGAGATAGACACCAAGCCTTCGTCTACAATAACTCGATCTACTATGCCAACAATGCCCTTTGGTTGAACCACAGGGCACCTCCTTGTGTGGGGTGCATTGCTTGGAGAAAAATCCGCCCTTGTGACCCTTCTGTGGTGCGAGGCTGGTCGGTGACCCTTCGGTGGTGCCGGTGAAGAAATCATTCTTGTGGCCCTTCGGAGGTGCGAGAAGATCGGTGACCCTTAGCAGTGCCGGTGTAGAAATCCTTCTTGTGGCCCTTTGGAGGTGCGAGAAGGTCGGTGACCCATCGGTGGTGCTTGTGTGGTGTGAGAGGTCTTTTCACTTGTGGGAAGAGCTTGCCGCTTCTGCGGGTTTGGATTTCGCCCACCATCCGTTGGTGAAGAGCTTCCACTAGTGGTTCGGGCAAAAAGGTTGAGAGAGACCTTGGGTTTCACTTGTGAATGTTTTCCTAACAGTGAGTAGGCACTTGCTTCGAACATCGGTAAACACACTGTTGTGTCTTGTATCCATTTCTATACATTTTCCCATCATTACATTCACGCATATCTTGTGTTCGATCAAATGTCTGGTTAGAACTTCATTCGTATTCGCTTCCACTAACTAGAATCATAGGCTCAACCTATTACTTTGGTCACTAATTTGATTAACAACCAGCGCAACCAAAGTCAAAATTAAAATTTGAAAAAGCCGATTCACTCCCCCTCTCGGCCTGAGATCCCTTCAATCGGATTGTCTTCACCTCATGAGGCACATAATACCTTGATTTATATAGTTTTGCCAGGAGAAATAGATGCAACAAAGACACATAGCACAAACAAATATAGTTATACAATTCCATCGAGCAAATGCAATCTGATAAGCAGCATACTCATCATCAGGAGTGGGGGCTTGCCTTGGAGACGACGACGAACAGCAAGATCTGGCGACGATGGGGTACTCCACGGAGACGAAGAGTCGTTGCCGGCGAGGCGGTGAATCGATGGGTCGGCGCAGGGAGTAGATAGACCATCGTCATTGCGCTAGGGGTAGGGCATGGCCCTGGTGGCGATGGGCGGCCATGCAAAATATTCTAGGGTTTGGCACTTGAGATTAGGGAAGGAGGCTGGCAGTCGTGAGGGGATGGGGCGGATTGTGAGAGGGAAGAGGCTGAGTGGAGTAAGGGTGGCTTGCATAGTTGCGTGGTGGGCTGTGAGTAAGAGAGTTGGGTTGATGAAGAATTGCATGGTAAGGTTGCATCCGAGCTATTTGAGATCGGCTCGGGATCGGTTCGAAACACAACTGATCTTTCCCCAGGCTTGAGATCAGCTCGTTTTTGGCTCGAGCTCGATCCGAGCTCGATCTGATTTCGAATAGCTCGTCGAGCCTAAGCTTTTGGCCTAGCCTTATCAGCAATCTCACCCCAGTATTTACGTTGGCCGCGGCCAAGCCGACGTAAATAAGTCTGGTGCCAGCTGGCACCACCTAGCGACGGCCATATATTTACGTCGGCCACAGCAACGATCCAACCCGACGGCCATTATTTACGTCACCTGCGAAGCCGACGTAAATAGGTAAATAATCTTATTTACGTTGCTTTATTTACGTCGGCATGCCGACTTAAATAGCTATTTATGTCAGCTTTTGGGCCATTTACGTCAGCTATCTCGGATTCCTGCAATAATTGTCACGAAGACGAAGACCCCAAGTTTGCAGAGCAAAGCCATGATTAGCGGTCGCTTAAGTCGTTGCTAGCAAACAACCGATGTTGGTTTTTTGGTCTGATCGTTGTTACCGTACTATCACATTCCGATCTTTCTTTTGACTTATTAATAAGTCTATTTGGCCTAATGACCGTGGGTGTAAACTTAAAGCCCTCCAGGCTAACCAGGGATATAATTTAAATTTAAGACTACCATATGTATGTATGATATGACTATGCTTGGTTGCATCAGGAATCTGATCCAGGGACTGATGCTGAACGTAAAAACCGTAAAAAAAAAGAATATGAGAATTTTATAGGGGCTGACAAAGATTTGTCAGAAATACTCTAGAAAACATAAAAAGTAAAACTTGTCAAATCTAAGGAACTCGTCTAGATCTAATTCCACACTAAAAAGACCAATAACTTGTGAAATGCTCATAATAAAATCTCACAAAATAAAACTGCATGTGTAGATTCATTTTGAAGAATACTTTTATAATTTTATAATTTTCGTGCATTTTATAAATGAACTGTACTATTCCCTCCGTTCTTTTTTGTTTGACGCCTTTGACTTTTTGGACGCACCTTTGACCATTCGTCTTATTTAAAAAAATTATGTAAATATCATTTATTTTATTATGATTTGTTTTACCAATAAAGGTACATTAAGCATGACTTATTTTATTCATGTTTGCACAAAAATTTTGAATAGGACGAATGCTCAAAGACGTGTTTAAAAGAAAAGGCGTCAAACAAAAATGAACGGAGAGAGTAGTAATTAATGGTTAAAGGTGTACACTTGACAGTGTGTCCACAATCAAAATAAACAGTTATTAACAAACAATTGTGGACGGACATTGTTTATAGCACGCTTTTGAACGGACAATACAGCCCAGCATGCTGAGTTCCACGACACTAGCTAGGATGCGAATATATACACACACTTCGTGTCACAAAAAGTTAACATTTAAGGTTTGCTTTAAATCAAATTTTTTAAAAAATATCTATAAAAATATTTTAGATTATTTAGATTGAATACATAAAAACAAAAAAAATACATATAGATTAATCTTGGTGTCATATTTGTTGTGAATATTGCAAATGAATCGTAATGGTAATATAATAAAAAAATTGCCTTTTGAAGACCGCGTCGTGTGATGTTCCAAAAATATGATTCTGTGATATGTAGTAGACCAATATAGTTTCGGTCTGACCATATTGAAACGATATGGAGGTGAGATGGCTGGACCATGGGATCTTGTTCCGAGCACATTCTCTCTCTAGCTCACCTTTTGTTCTAAATATAGGCCATGTTTTTTTGCTAAAATTAAATAAAACTAAATTAAAATGTGTCATTTATAGTAATCAAAATAATGTAATACTCGGTAGTCATTTTTATGGCGTTTTAAAAGTTTTTCATAGAGTTTCTAAAGTATTTTTTAAATAATTTTCTAAACTCTTCAAAACGTCTCTCAAGGGATCATAACTATTTTATATCAAAATTTTTAGAAACTTTCGGCCGAAAAAAGAGTCCTTAACTGCGCCTCTCTCTCCTGGTGTTTACTGGTTGTTGCGTTTTTTAAGATTATGTTGCCTGTGTATTACTCCTTGAAGGATCAGAATAGGGTTCACAATCGTCGATGGCTCAGACAGTGTATGCGTGCTGTAAATCTATTTAGTAGAAACTGGGATGATTTAAAGTCATGAGGAGATGTAAATATGTATATATGTCATGCATCACGTGGATCACGAGGAGGGCAAGAGTCTTATCGGTGTAATTGGACAGATTTACGCTTGATTAGTGTTGATACTTGCTTTGATTTTAAACGGCGCGTGCGTCCGTTGTGGCTAGCTACACCCACGAGAAATGCGGGAAAAAGACGTTGCTGGAATGGTACACACGGCGACGACAATTCGTATTATTAAAAAAAATTAAATAAATATAATTTATTTTGTTGTGATTTATTTTATCATTAAAGTTATTTTAAAAATAACTTATATTTTTTAATGTTTGAATTAAACTTTTGAATAAGTCGAATGATCAAAAGCGTGTCAAAAAATGAAAGGAGTCAAACAAAAAACGGAGTTAGTACATTTTTTTTAAAAATAAAGTACTACTACCTCTGTTTTTTTTATTTGACACCTTTGACTTTTCGACACGCCAAAGTCAAAGGCGTCAAACAAAAAAAACGAAGGGAGTAGCTAATAGTAAAATGAGGTATGAATATAGATGTTCAGACGCGGATAATCTTAATGAAATGTAGCTTGTGCAAATGGGGAAACACCATAGCCGTACGTTACTGGGCGCATTCACCAATGATTTGATTATCATCGTGTTTTGGCAATTTGGTGCTTCTGAAGCTTATTCAACCATGCAGGAGAAACTTGTTGACAATTAATGTTGTGGGCCTGTCGTGATGCCGCGCATGAACAGCAGAAAGAGCTCTCAATCTCTCATCTACATCGTTTATATATACGGACCACTGATACAGATACGCATGCTACATTTCAAACAGCCTTTTTTATGAGTTTTAAAATTAATAGTGACCAATCGAGAGTGATATCTTTGCTATCACTACCGTTTAGGGTTTAGTAATACAGATATGCATACTGCTACCGGTTCGAAACGATCGTTTCTACCAGTTTTGGAGCTAGTAGCGACGAATCATGAGTGATACTCTCCACAAACCGGTAGTGGTATTGGTGACTACCCATGGCCCAAAATTTTTATGAAAGCAGCACTATCGGTTGGTGTCTCCAACCCGTAGTGAGGTGTTCTTCCTTTATAGCATAACAATGTTCTTGTCATATCATTTGCATAGCATATCACTTACAAAATAACAATTCAAATAACAATTAATTATTTCATCTTTTCAATTCATCTGCTTTCGCGTGCATTGCTCTTTCTAGCCATTGATGAGTCCATCAACTCATCGGTCCTTAATGAAGTGCTCTGTCTCTATGCACGTTCGAGAAACTCGTCTTTTGGATTTATGAGCTCATCATCAACGAAGCCGACGAGTAGTTCTTGAATTGTTTTCGCTCAGTGCAACGAGAGTGTGGCATCAAATTCATCCAAGTAGTGGATATATCATTAAATGGCGAATTAATTAATCTTTTGAGTTTGTACAAGATGTGAGGAGTATGCTTGATTAAGTATTAATTATATTTACTCACCTTATTGTCGCTACAGGAATCGCACTATGTGTCGACGGCCACAAAAACTGCCGACACATGCCCTTTTCATCGGCCGGCCATTGACACAGGTTCATCTGCACAATGTCGACGACACAACCAACATCAAACCCGACGACAACTATGCTTCCCTAGGCAGGCCATCTGTGGGACCAATAGGTCTATGGCTATTAACAGCCACAGCCACTGACAACAACACGCCCTGACGACACGGTTCCGGAGACGGCGCAATGGCATGTGGGTCTCGTAGTCCGATCGTTGGGCACCACGTGGCAGTTCTGTGTCGATGACTACAAACAACGCCGCCGACTCAAACCCTGTCAGGTGGTCATTCTGGCTCACCTGACCGAAGTCTGTGTCATTGGCTATACACAAGACGGTGATACAACCCTTGTCTATCTCGGAGGCTATACAAAGGCTGCCGACATGGACCCTTTTAGGTGGCCATTCTGGGTGCAACTGGATTTAACCTGTGTCATCGGCCTTGCATAATGTTGTCGACACAGATAGTGTGCCAGTGAAAAAAATGAGAATTTTATAAGAATCCAATTTATACCTGTAGAAAAACCCCATTCCCCATAGATTAATATTCCCCAATCTTCCCAACCACAGACACACATAATCAACATCCATAGGTGCTCACCACCACATTTTCAGGCACATAAACATCCAAATAAGTCAAAAATCCAACATTATCGATGAAGACGATCGAAATGACTAGAACCATCAAATATTGCCGCAATTTACAAGAATTGAGGTCCAAAAGTCCATAACATTCCATGTAGGTCAGATGGAAGCTAAAAGAGAGAAAACTTAATATAATCTAGCTAATTGTTTTGCGACTTACCTAAGGCAGGATCGACAAAGATGCTGTCGATGAATTCCTCCGCGACTAGTCTTGTGCCATTAGAGTCACCTCCCTATGGAGTATTCATCACAAGCATAGGCGCAGCTCAGCCGGGCACCTACAAGATTAGAGGAAACCACATTTTTTCAGATGTTTGTGCATTTGTCTACTGGTATGAACATGTTATGGTAACTAGGCAAACTGCCTTACCCCTGGAGAAGCCACTGGCGGAGAGCTGAACTAGAACATGGGGAACGTGGATGGCAGCACGAACTGAGTGCGAGCCCAGGTCTATGTCATCGGTGCCCCCGGCATCTGTGCGAAGACGTACGACTACGGAGGTGGCATTTGCGCCTGGATGGAGAGTCCCTCCCCATGCAACTACTGTGGATTGTATGTTACCATCTAAAACATGGAAGGAGAACCAATTGATGTATACAATCTTACATACGTGCCGCAAATACTATAAAGTCCGTAGTTTTGTTGCTGGATGGCCTTGAACAGCTTCCTATCCTCCTCTTGCTCCTTATGCCTCCGACGCTCTTCCGCCTGTCACTGCTACTTGTCCGCCTGCCTCTAAAGCGACAACTCCTCGATCAGCTTCTTCTGGGCTTCCAACTGGGCAAGGTAGGAGGAGGAGGTCTGCTATCGACGTGCTCTGACCTTGCCCTTGTACGAGTCGTGCGCCACCATGGAGTCCATGAAGCCAAGCTCGCACCGAACTGGTCATAGACGATCATAGGGTCCACAACCATGTTCAAGGGGTCATAGTCGGTGTCGTGCTTCTCCTTCAAAGGTTAGGTATATATATCCTAGGAGCTATTCATTCTATATGAGACCCATATAGACAGTCAAGTATGGCAGATAAGCGTAAAAAACTATTCACAATCAGCGTCGTGGATTAGCTCAAAGACAGTCGAACTATGCCAGATAAGCGTAAAAAACTATGCACTTACAAGCTTCTCGTAAGCACTTGGCGCCATTGGTGGCTGTGTGTCATTGTTGGCATCCAATAAAGTCCAAATTCATACGCCAACATACGCCTATATTCCGGTCATTTGGGAGAAAATCACGGTTTATACTAACTTTTTATTTTAAACTAATAAATTTCCACAAGTTTTGATGAGTATTTGTCCTCATTGTCAAACTGGAGAAAACCGGAGCCGAACCAGAGAAAAGTGCAGGCCGGCCGACCCACCCTAGGCCGGCCGACCTACATTTGTGGCCAATCGACCCCAGACTTGGTGAGGTGACTAAAGAGTATACAATGAAGACATCCCCGTCGCCCGTTCAAGTCGGTTTGATCCGATGGATGTACTTCCTTCACAAAGGGAGCATAGGATTCTAAAGGAACCATTACTTGCCAGAGTCAATTAACAAAACCGACTTGGAGAGATGATCTACACCATTGATGAAGCATCCCAGAAAAAATTGGAGGCAGATGATGAAAAGGGTGGGCCGGCCGACCCACCTCGGATGCCGATTGGATTCTCCTTTGGAGGATGGCAAGAGGACAAGTGTCCCATGCCATGGCACCCTCTCATTGGCTCCGGAAAACTATAAAAGGACCCCCTCACCTTAGTTTCATGAACACCACACCACACCACACTTCATCAACTTCACTTAGAGTTGCTCTTTAGTTAGACTAGATTAGTTGGGATTTAGAGTCGAGTCGAGCTGAAGCCTCGGAGTTCCGGAAGTGTCTTCGGGAACTCGGGTAATAGCTCTTGTACCCTTTCCTAATTATTGCAATTAGTAAGATCACTTCATTCATTGTCTATGTCCACGAGTGAGTGGTCGCTCCAGCTGATCGCCAGGCATCGAGTATCACCCTTGCCCCCTCGCCCAGGGTTGAGCTGCTTCAGGATCACCCCTAGCATGTGGCCCGGCTTATGTGGACCGTTGTTGAGGCAAACCAAGAACCTTCACATATAAAATAGAACAAGTGGTTAGCAAGTTTTTAGTATGAATAAATGACATCAAGAAGTTGTAGCACATACCCTTGCCCGGCAGAAACATGTACCTCTATAATGTGAGCTGGATTTGCAGGGACTTTTGGAAATTTATTCCACCCCCACTTCTCTTGGTCCCTGAGGTGCTCGTGGCAACCCTTGACTCGGCTTTAGGGGACTCGCACGGCAAGGCAATACTTTGCCCTATGTTTTCTCCCATTCTGGTCGAGGTTCGTGGCTGGCCGATAACGTATCAAAGAGCAGTTGAGACGTGCTTTCTTGTTATCTTTAGTACTATGTGGGATGTCCTAGTTTGTGTTCAAGATTGCCTCACGCATATTCTTCTCTAGGTGCATCGGGTCAAAGTTGTGAAGTTGTTTGAAGTCAGTTGCATAAGGAAGGTTGTAGATACTGCACTTATGAGTTCAATGGTGCCCCTCACCACAGTCGCCGACATATCCAAGCACGGTTAGATCATCATACCAATCGATGATATCCTGAACTTCGAACAGTACTGGTGGTCCTCTCTTTACAGCCTTGCCATTACGAAATGCCTATTCTCTATTCCTAAATGGGTGCCTCGGCTCCAGGAAACAACGGTGACAGTCGAACTAACAAGCCTTGCCCCCATTTTTCAGTATGGATGCATCAGTACTACATAAGCATATAGGGCACGACAAATTTTCATGCGTACTACACCCCGAGAACATGCCATAGGCCGAAAAACCCTGGATGGACCACATGTATGCAGTACGCATCCTAATGTTCTTCCCCTTGTAACTGTCATGTGTCAAAACTCCTTTAATCCACATGTCGTTAAACTCTTGTATCAAGGGTTGCATGAATAGGTCTAATTTCTTTGCTGGAGACTTGGGCCCAAGTACAATAATAGAGAGGAACATGTACTCTTACTTCATTTAGAGTTGAGGTGGTAGTTTATATGGGATAGCAAATACCGGCCAGCACGAGTATGGGTGGGCAGTCATATTGAATGGCGTGAACTCATCGGTCGAGAGCCCGATTCACACATTCCTAAGATCCATCGTGAATTCAGGGTGTTGTTGGTCAAAGTGTATCCAAAATTCTGCATCCGATGCATGAATCATTACGCACTCCTTTCCACGTTTACCCTCCTTGTGTCACCTTATGTGTCTTGTCATGCATTTAGACATGTACAGACGCTGCAGATGTTGAGTAATTGGAAATAAAAGAATGGTTTTCTGGGCCACCTTCATTTGTCTCATTGTATCATCTCTACGTAAAACTTCGTCATATCGACTCTTATTACAATGCTTACAATGAGTCAGCCCAGAATCGGCCTTCCTAATAAAGCATGCAGAGCTGTGAGCAATAATCTATCATTTCGCACGACAAGCCTAGCATGCTTAAAAGCTTCTTCGATTTGTAAAGATTCAGAGTCAACTTGTGTCCATTCAGAAGCAAGCTATCAAAGAGTTTGGAACGCTGATTGAAACAATTGGCGGACAGGATGTACTTGGTCATCACATCCATTAGACGCGACATAGAAAAGAGTATGCTCACATCGGTATGCTCATGCAGCAGCAGCTTGGCAGAATCAAGGAGCTTCACGAATTGTTTGGTAAGTGGCTCGGACTA
Source organism: Raddia distichophylla (assembly GCA_005191435.1). Lineage (NCBI taxonomy): Eukaryota > Viridiplantae > Streptophyta > Magnoliopsida > Poales > Poaceae > Raddia > Raddia distichophylla. The sequence goes on from SPJY01013647.1 coordinate 1,788,892, forward strand.
TTCCTCGGGGGGAGGGGGGAGATCGTTAGCCCGAGCCACTTCATTTGTGAGCTCGTCCAATCTATCAACTTCGACTTTGTCTTTCATGACCCCATGCGTCTCCACAGGGAATCCAACACCACGATCTCATACTAAGCCCAGAGTAGTACCTCATGATGGACAATTCAGTGGTTATCATCGTCGGCATTCCGTAATTATTTAAAATAACAGAGTATTTCAAGTTAAGATCATATGCTATTACAATAAGACAGATATTATCAAATGTTAAGAATGAATAAAAAGAACATCACAACATCAACAACCTTCAGTGATATACAAGGAATTGACCTGAACACCCACATCAAGTCCTGCACACCTGAGTTCAGACCCTTCTAGTCCTGATCAGACTTTCAACCTGAACAAAAAATTATCCACAATAGGTATAGTGAGTACGCAGCTACCCAGCAAGCAATCCTTAGTAATGTACGCGATGGCATAGGATGGAGGAATTGACTATTTTACGAAAGACCTATTTACAAGGCAGATTTTAGTAGTCAAGTTTTAATTATTGGATGAATGATCTCAAATATTGCCAACAATCATCGAAGGCAGGAGCTTCATCACATCAGGTCAAACCCAGCCTACTATAGTCAGGTTTAATTATTAAAAAGGTGGGACTACATGTGATAACCTCTCGCACCATCCATGACCGTGGACATGGTTATCATGATTGCGAAAACTTCATAGAGTGTGTACATTTCCCCACAAGCCCCATCTCATCCCAAAGGAGATACGATACAATGCTGTTCAATCCTACTATGCCTACCACTTCGCATGCCCTTTCTTTTGGTTTCCCCGCACCTGCCGATACCCGCTGTGGTAGGGCGCCTTCTACTTCTAAGCAACACCCGTGGGTGTTCCCCATTTAAGCCATTCGGTCTCATAGACGAACCCGCCCCTCAGATAAGGTAGCTAGCCTTACCCAAGGGCGAAAGTATCGAACCGTAACTGGACATTCCGCGAGCAAGTGGTTAGTAGGTTTCATACTGTTTGGTTTGGTATAGTAGTTCATAAGGTTGAGTCCTTAGTAGAGGGGACCTCCATACCACAGTCATAGCCTCGAAACCACCTATTCCGGGTCTCCCCTAACCATCAATGCAATTTTTATTTTTTTTAGGGTTTAACCAAAACAATCGTTGAAGACTCGGCTTCGCCATCTCATTTTAATAAGTGAATAACCAATGCAAACTTAACACCAAACCAAAGGATAGGCTAAGGAACAATAGAGGTGTTCATCAATCAAGGCTAAAACATGATAGTGAAAGAATAACATGGTCAAGTACTCAAACACTAGTCCAATATGTATGCAAGAGCAGTAATTATGAAAAGGCATAAAGTGGAATTGTAAAACATGAGATAGGAATATGCAAACTATTTCTTGCCACAAAGAAGTCAGAGCTTACAGTTCTCCTATACAAAGATTGCCAGCAACAATATCCAGTTCCGAAAATACGTTATCTACACGTAGATCGAGGAAACTAAAGCAAACAGCAGATCCATGCAATGAAAATATAATAATAAAAATATATTAAAATTCAAGAAATTATTTGAGAATTAATGGCTCTAGAATCACCTTAATCGGAGCTTGGAATATCACTAAACAATTTCGGGAAGTTTCCCGATAAATAGGAAATTCGTAGGAAATTGCAAAAGGGTTTAAACCCTAATTGGGCTCAGCATAGATTTTTGCCCGCTTCTCTCTTCCTATCTCTCTCGGCCCAATAGGCACAGCGAGTGGCTAGCTGGCTACCAGGGCGGCTCAATAGGAACAGTCGACAAGGCGGCGTGGTGGATCGGTGATGCATGGCAGTGTGGCGCGTGGGACAGCAGCGACGCGTGGCGGGAGATGCATCGACGCGGGTGAGGCAGCGGCCACGTGCGACGGATTAGCGGGATCTGCGGATTGGGCGGGCCCTCATGTAAGTGGCACAAGGCGGCAGGCCCGGCGCTCGTGAAGTGCGCGGTGGCGGAGGACATGGCTTGGCGGCTGCTGGTTGGTTGACACGGAATCCCAAAGGTGGCGGACGAGGTTCGCCGGCGGTGATGTCGGTAGCGGTGGAGGGCAGATAGGAGAGAGAATCTTCTACAGCTTGCATGCATCTTTCTGAATTTGTGGCCAAAATAGGCGATCCATATATCCGTCTTGATTCCCTCTACGAGCTCTAACACCTTGTGGCATCTAATCTAAGGTTTGGTTTTGGGATAGAGAGATATCGCAAAAAGTGCTTGGGAAGCTTGTATTTGGTGGATAGGGCTCCAACCTTGAGGCTTCATGAGTTGTGGTCGTCAAGGGGGGGGGGGTTATATATTGTTTGGGAGGGGTAGATTCCGTTGGGATAAAGTAGGAAAGGTTTATGAGTTTGAATCTTACTTGGAGTAGAATTCGGCACTTGCCAAATTGGCAATCCGACTTCACCTACGAGATTTCGGCTAAAACTAGGGGAATAGGTAGTTTAAAGCTTCTAGAAGAAACCTAATTTTGGGGGGTTTTTGGGAAAGTATTTCTCATTATTTCATGCGAGACCTTTTTGGGCTTGATCCAAATTTGTTGATTGCCCAAAAATTAGGAATAGGTAAGACATATATTTGGGAACCTACAACACATGTTGACTCTGCTCTCCATCCTAATTATAAGCCAGGTTTGTGTGTAAAATAGTCTATCAAATCATAAAATAATAGTTATAATAGATTTTATCATAGATAAATAATAAAACCAATTTTACCTTATCTTTCATCGCTTGCTATATAACATTAATTTATGCATTCATGGTTCAGATTTAGACAAGTCAAGCCTAGGTAAATATGAGGGGCTTACGTACCCACCCATGGATGTGTGCTTGAGTATGTTAGTCGTGGAACTAGGCTACACGGGTTCGCCCCAGTGCAACGACGGGCACGGCGTACGGCATAACCCTACTACTTTTCATTTTGTTTAAGTTTTTTTTGATAATTTGTTAAGTTGAAGGGAATAAATTAACTAGCAAAACCTAGACTACCGGAGGTCAACCTAGATACACACAAGCACAATAAAGAGAGTAACTTTCTAGAAATTAAATGCGGGAAAGTAAAGGTGTGAAGAGATATTTTTTTGAGGTTCGGAGATGAACTCCTACTCCCCGTTAAGGCAAGTCCTCGACACAAGAGAACCGTCTCCCTCTCGTGCCTTCCGCCTCGATCTACACATGTTAGCTCTTTCACCGACGTATGGCGATGTGAGCTCCAAACCACTGACATGTGAAGATGGCTTCGTGATGATCCTCCTTTCGGCGACAGAGAACCAAAGAGCACAAATCCTGAGGACACTCACCTCGCAAACACTCCTCTCACATACACATGGAAACCCTAGGGCTAGGTCACCATGGGAGAGGGCTCACACACATAGGATGGGGGCTAGGGGTTGCAAAGGAGTCTCTCACCCCCTCTAAAACTGAGATATAGCTTTATATACTCCCCCCTCCGAGATCCACTCCAAAACCCTAGAGGTGGCTTCATGTTAGCAATTCTTACGCTTTCAAAAATAATCTGTAAGCGAACGGATATCGCTTGTAATTTTCACCCAAGAGTATTCCAAGGTATCAAATCCACAGGGAACGAGGGACAAGGATAATTCTAACTATCTATATTATTTAAGATACCAGCCAGCTAGTTTACGAGGGTAAATAATATAATAGGACCGGTGACACACACAGGAGTATAAAAAGACAAGCTAGGCAGATAGTTGGGGAACAACAACAACAATAGAAAGTTCCTTAATAGTGCAATCGATTATCAGGTTAAGCTAGCAGATATAAGTTTGGTGGTTTGTTTTTAGAACTTTGTTGGAGCTTGGCCGATTCACTACCACCCGCTATCAGTTTATAACATCAAATGGTTATGACCACCCCCGAGTGGGCCCTACTGGTCTAGTTCCCAACGTAGTGGATTACGCGTGAGATAAATCTCGGATGGGTAGGGCTGTTACCATCTACCACCTATCACAAAGTACGTTAGAATGGGTGCAAACCAAGTCAGAGATAGTCTCAGACACCATGTCTGCTACTAAATCTTATCACTCCTCCCTGGATCCTAGGAAGGTGATCTAAGTTCAATAGTTAGGCTATTCTAAGCATATGAGAATGAACCTAGACTCGAAACTAGATGAACTTAATCAACCACTCTAGTAATTTTCACTTCCCACTTAGTATGAATATGCTAAGCTCAGAGAATAGAAGACACTTATATTATAAAAGGAAAGTCTTACAGAAGGGAAAGTAGACAAGAGCTATTACCCCGCTTCTTGAAGACGATTTCGGAACACCAAGCTTCAGCTCAATTCAACTCTAACTCCCAAACTAACTAATCTAACAAGTGAAGAGTGACTCCAAATGAGTGGAAGTGTCAAGTGTCACCTCCACGCCATGGGCAAGTGTCACCTGCACAGCAGTCAAAGGATAATTCGAGAGGGGGTACAAGGGGGTCGGCAGACCAAGGTGGGTCGGTCGACCCACCTTCGGTCTCTCTCGGCCATGGATTTCTTCTAGGATGCTCCCATGACGGTGTAGATGATTACTTGAAGTCAGTTTTAGCAATTGGATTCGGTAAAATTCACTTCCGTGTGTGCCAAGTTGTCTAAATGTGATGGAACCGCAGGCATTTGATCAAACCAATGTGCATGGACTCTAGGGATCACTCCTTGGTTGGTTTCTTGTCGCTTGGGTTAAAAACAGAGCTGGAGTGGGCACCAAGGCTGACTAGCTGACCTAGGGTGGGTCGGCCAACCGGCCTGGTCGCTCGGTTCAGCTCCGTTTTCTAACATTTTATTCCTGAGGACAAAAACTCACCAAAATTTGTGGAAATTTGATTGTTTAAATACATGCATGTATAAACACTGATTTCCCCAAAATAACCAAAAAGTTGGCGTATGTTGGCGTTTGAAATTGGACTTTAACGACTATCAACACACACCCCAGCTTGATATTTTTCTCGTCCTCATGCAAAAGCTCAAAATTATACAATAAATATTAACTGTACAAGATAATACTCTTTATTATTTGTTAACATAACTCGTACAAGTGTATCTCAACCTAGTACTTATACTTGTGGTGTTTCCAAAATGTTACCTCATATGAGGCGGTTGAAAAATAGAATAACCAAGATAGAGCAATGTTAGCTTACCATTGTTCAGAATAGGTCTCAAAAATAATTTCTTCATTTTTAAAATTTTAGTTCCTCTATTAGTACTCTCGAATCGCTCAAGTGATATTTTATTCATCCTCACCATGGCCTAAAGCCAATTTTAATCCCTATTTTCTAAAGGTTTATGTGTAGCTCAAGCTAGGGCTAAAAATGACCTACATGGGCTGGATGATATTGTTCAGTCGAAAATTGGACCTTTTAAAAATCCTGCCATTTCGCATTCCGGTCATTAGAAATATAATTGTAGGAGTGAGGGAGAGAATGGACTCAAGCCAAAGGAATGAAGAAACACAAGTGCAAGGATGTGAGATACTGTTGAATCCAACACATCGGATCTTGTGTTTAAGGATACAGTCTTAACGACTTCTTTATTTTGGTTAAATCCCTCTTTATGAAATATGTTTGGAGAGACAATTCTTTTTGCAGGGAGAGCATGAATTTCACCTTTTTTAAAAAAATGAAAGATTGAGGAATAACTCATTATAACTTTGAAATCTTTTTATGGAATAAACTATATAGATAGGTATAGAGTGGATATATTGAAGAACTTGGCTCATGTTGGTCGGTGGAGGAATAGCGAATGGATTCTTTATTCCAGTGTGGAATCTATCAAACCAAGATATGAAAAAGGTTAGCAAACAAAAAGGGTACGTGGGTGGAAATGACCAGCTTTGAAGTGTCACCACTCCTTAAGGTCACAAGTTTCAATAAAACCCAAGAAGGCCATAAGTGGCTATATTATAGGTTTAATACTTTTGGCTTTGGTAGGAGGAAAATCCCAATGAGTAACATATTTCAAAATATTTTTATATTTTCAAACTAAAACCATTCCGAGACTTTTCCTTACTATTGGTATGAGCAACTAAGCTCTAATCTTAGTTATATCATATCTCTCGATAACTAAAACATGAATTACAAATGTCAACACCCACTAGATAAAGAGTAGGCAGAATCACAACTTATACCAATAAATGTCAAAATAAACAAGAGTACTAAATTGTAAACCCAATATTTAGAGAATAAGATAAAGCAATTTTTCATCATCTCCTTGGGTAAAAATCAACATTTATACTTTTATTCGAAGTTTTTTTTTGCTTTATTAATTTTTTTATATATATGCAAATCACGAATGCAACTAAACAAACTCAATTATTATGGCTGGACGACAGGTATGGCAGGGCAATAGGTAAAGCAGGGCAAGGTGACAAACAAAATAGGCTGGATAATTTGGCAAGGCTCTGGTAGCAGCAGGAGTGGAAATAGTGAGGAAAATGGGAGAGAGGTCGAGGCATACCATATTGTCGTATAACTTCGTATAATGTATGCTATACGAAGTTATTACGAACGAGGGGGGGGGGGGGGTCAAAACCGATGTGCTGGAACCTAGCTGTCAAAGTGTTGGCCCCAGCTGTCACTGTGTCGGTGTTGGCTCGAAGGTTTTCGGCCATCTACTCGTGTTGCCTAGTGTGACGGCCAAGCGTTCGACGAATGTTGCCCATGTGATCAACTTGTGTATTCACTCTTTCTCCTACAATGTGGAGGTCATGTGCAAGAGGCTTGAAATAGGAAGGCTATCGGGCCGATGATGGCCCTTCTCGTCCTATAGTAGGGCCTTGGTCATGAGGGTAATGAGACCTTCCAAACTCGTGTAGCCACAAGCTCCCAGCTTCGTGGTGGTGAGTGCCCCATCCCTTAAAACTTTGTGGTGCATACCCGTAGGCTTGGCGGTTCCACTGATCCCACCCAGCGCTAGGGTCAAACAGATGAGGTGTTGTGGTGGTTCGTATCCACGGATTGTGGTGAGGCTCGCTGTGTTCGTGTTGATCGTGCTGCTCGTGAAAGTGCTCAGCTCACTGGCGGTGTGCGCAACTATGCGTCACTGGCCCAGAGATACTATGTCTAGGGGGCTCCAAGGCTCTAATGTTGACGGTCAGATTTCGGGCGACATAGAGGCTGAGCCTTGGATTAGGCAAGTGGCCCTCAGCCGTGGTTCCTGAAAATCTCATATAGTAGGTCTCAGATTCCTATATCCTCAAAATATGCCCTAAAGTGAAGTAGTCCTTCCCTGTTAATTGAAATGTTGTCTCTAAGAAGGACACCTCAGCATTCTATAAAATCCTCAAACTTTCTGCAATGCGGGTGGCAAGAGAAGTGCAATCTATGTCACCTAACATGTTTTCATCTCTAGCTAGTGCAATACCATGCATGCTATTAGATTTATAGGTTTCTTATTTACCACAACATAAAGGTATTGTAGTTCATCTAGGCGCATAGTACGCATATCATGTCTAGAATTAATGACCATAGCAAGCCAGTGGTGCATGAATCTAAGAGTGGGATTATGTATTTCATTCATGTGGGGTGTATTTGTATATTCCTTGCGAGAGATAGCTAACCAAAAATCATCACAGTTAAAGCCTTTTAGCCTATGAGGTGTGACTCTACATCTGATGGAATATCCTAGATGTCTAGATAGATATTTCAATGAGCACTCTAATGTTTATTGAAAAATCCAAATGAGTATCTAGTTCCATTGTCTAGTTAGAAGACGTGAACCATTTTTCATGATGGGGACGAAGTTGTTCCATCCAACCGCCTGAAAGGCATTGTCGAAGTCGTCTAGAACACCAGTCTTTATGAGAAACATCGGGTCGTACGACCGCGTGTGCTGAAAGGTCTGATTTCTAAATGCCTCAAATATATGCCGTTCGTGGTTGCTTTGGAGGATGATGTTAGTACCTTGATCCTGAGAATTTGATCCAGACCAGATGGTTCGGCTGAGCCAGGTTGCCAATCGTGATACACAGATTAATGGGAGTCCGTTGACATGTCCTCCCTTGAGCTGCTATCCTGGACCTCGATCGAAATGTGAGTCTGCTCCGAGCTTGAAGAGCTGAACCTCCTGTGGACGCCCTTAGCACCCTTGGACAGGGTTCTGCTAATCTTGCCATACCATGACATTTCTGCAAAAGGGTTAGACCACGGATACCCGAAGGATATATAGAGTGAATATCAAAGGTCTACGATCCAATAGTTAGCAGTTAGTCGTCCAAAAATTAGTAGTCCTTGCAGGGCTTATCGCCTCCACAAAAAAATTTTATTTGCTTAAGTAACATAGTTAATAGGACTAATTCAATGATTAAGAAACTAATGCAATGCAAAGGGAGAAGAGAGCAGACGTGAGATCTTGCAATCACTGCCTGAGTGTGCATCGATTGCAACTGTTGTCTCCTCGTTTTATAGGCGATGAATTCATTCAGGATTAGTGCAAATGCAACAAAAAATCCACTATCTATAGTACATTGATTGGCTATAAACCTAGCTAAGCGTGTTGAGAGGTGGGTGAGATTGGAGATGAGAGAGGTGGAGTTTAGCGGGGCGGTCGGCAGGCCTGGCCGTGTTGGCCAACCCCTCATTTTTTTTAAGTGCAGGGTAAATTCAAGGGTGAAAATCAAATGTACAGTACAAAAATGAAGGAAATTAAATATGAATGCAAAGATAAGTTCCGGCTTACATCCTGGTGAGGACTCAAAATTTATGTGGTCCTTGAGTCGGACTGTCTTCATACCTCATTCTTTTTGAAGAGTTTCCGCAATCGGAGTTGTTGTCGCTGCTGGTTGGATTTCTTTCTTATGCATACTAGTTTTGCTTGAGATTTTTGAGTGACGTTGACCTTCACTTGCGGCTCTGAATTCTCGACTGCATGTTGCTTCCGTTCATTGGTTTGGGACTTCTTCACCCCTTTGTTGTTGCTCTCCTTCCAATAAGGATGTCGTAAAGGCTCGTTCAATAGTTGGAGAGTTCTCGTCATGGTTGCAATGAGATTATCCACCTGAGGTTTGGGTACAACATCCGCTTTCCTCTTCACAGTTTTATGAATTTTACCATAAAAAGTGCATACCTGTGAGCATTGCTCAACTCTTGGATTGAAGTTGAAAACTTCATCTTGGCCATTGATGTTGAGCGAATCTCCCCTACACCAACATATATGTTCATATTTTTCATGCTCAAGAATGGTCTCCCAAGAATGTGACGTGTATTGGTCACTACCTCCATGTCGAGCACCACAAAATCCACTAGAAGTGGAAAATTCCAGACTTTTGCTAGTACATCCTCAGTGACTCCGACAGGATAGCGGATCGATTGATCCGCAAGCTGCAAGGTCATGGTAGTAGGGAACAAGGTAGAATGATTTAACTTTGCATAAATTACCTTGGGCATAATGTTGACGCTTGCTTCAAAGTCGCACAGAGCACGATCAAAGTGTTGTGCACTAATGCAGCATGACATGTGGGATAACCAACGTCCTTTTTCTCAGGGAGAGTGTTTAAGATTGGGCTGCATTCTTAGGTCAACTTAATAACCTCCGTAGTTTTAGTCCCCGCATCTTCTCCCATCAACTTTTTGCGGCTCCTCATGAGGTTCCTCATCATACCCTTCCTTCTCTTCGTTCACATCTTCAAGGGTGTCATGCTTCGTTCCTGCAGGGTTAGGATGTGGCGGGTCTCGAGTCGTTTTACCAGATCGAGTTGCGACCGCGCCAACATTCTCCTTTCGGTGCGGCTCTGGATGTCTCGGGAGCTTACCCGGAGTGGTTGTGGGAATTGAAGCATCCAGCTGAGCTATTTGTGTTTCTAGCATTTTATTAATGCTTACTTGGCTATGCATGGCAGTTGTAATTCCCTCTAATTTTGAATCTACGCTCTGAAGGATTTTTATCATTAGCAAGAAATTTTCCACTAATGCTATCATTCACTTTTTGTTGAGCATTCATAAATTCATCTAGAGTTGACTTACTACAATTAAAATTACCAGCATTATCTCCCTGATAACGGCTGTCGAACGAGTAGTTGGGCTTGGAATTCCATCCCAGAGTGTAGTTCGATTGTGGGCGGAATCCGTTGTTGACAAAGTTGGCATATTGTTTTCGGTGCAGTTGTCTCGCGAGTGCACAAGACACCCACAAACCTCGCAGGTAATGCGAGATTCAAGAGCCTAGACAGTCTGCGCTGATAGTAATTCTAGCTGATTCATCAATAGGTCCATCTTGGCCATGAGCATATCCATATTGTCAATTTGGTGGACTCCTCGTGTGCGGGGCTAAAGGTGCTCATCGCTCCAGCCTTGGCTTGAGACCATCTTCTCAATGAGAGTGCATGGAGAATTCACACTAGGTGAAAAGAAAGCTCCGCTAGAAGCAGCATTAAGGTGCTCACAGGCCGCGAGGTTAAGCCCATGGTCAAAACTTTCGATGATAAATCAGTCTTGCATCCCGTGTTAGGGTCAAGTTAGTATATACTTCTTAAGTCGCTCACAGGCGTCCGAAATGGACTCATCGGACTTTTGCTGGAAACCAGAGATCTTATTCCGTAGGGCATTGGTTTTGCCCAACGGAAAGTACATGGCGAGGAAGGAGTTTCAGCACTTCCTTATTGGCATAAAACCATTGTTTGCTTTCCCGACCAATGAGAATGGAAAGAGCCGTAGCAGACAACATCAAGAGGTGCTCCCTTGATGCTGAAAGTACTGCAAATCTCTAGAAAGTCCTGGAGGTGTGCATTTGTATCCTCTGTTTGCTTGCCACAAAAAGGGCTACCCTGAACCATATTGAGAAGAGTCAGCTTTAGTTCGAAGCCTCCTTCACCCACCTTGCTTGCAGGTCCAGTGGGGACGTTTGTGCTAGACGGGGCTGAGAACTCAATGATGGTCTTTTCGGCAACCATCTCAAATGATGGTGGTGGTGTTTCGGTAGATAGGAAATGATTGCTTGTGAGGATTGGAAGGTCAGAGACACAAATTTGCGGAGGTAAGACTCGAAGTCTCGCCCTCGTACGAGTGACTTTCAATTTTGGTGGAAGTTTTCCAGAAGGTCAAAACTGATCATGCACAGCTCTTCAAGTTTCATGAAACAAAGACAGAGCAGGGCTAAGCCCATTAAGCTAGGCTAGTATATTACATAATAAAGATATATTATTTAATATTTGGATATATTTTTAAAATTATCTTAAACCATTACGTTCCTGGCAACGGCACTAGAAAACTTGTTGGCGATTCTTACGCTCTCAGAAACAATCTCAGAAATAATCCGCAAGCGGATGGATATTGCTTCTAGTTTTAACCGGGAGTATTCCAAAGTATCGAATCCACATGGAACAAGGGAGAAGGACAATTCCAACTATCTATATTATTTAATATACCCGCTAGCTAGTTAACGGGGGTAAATAATATAATAGGACCAGTGACACACACATGAGTATAAAAGACAAGCTAGGCAGATAGTTGGAAGAACAACGAGAAGAGTATAAACTTCCTCAATAGTGCAATCGATTATCATGTTGAGCATGCAGATATGAGTTTGGTGGTTTGTTTTAAAAACTTTGTTGCAGCTCGGCCGATTCACTACCACCTGCTATCAGTTAAGAATACCGAATGGTTATGACCACCGCCGATTGGGCCCTACTGGTCCAGTTCCTAACACAATGGAATTCGCTTGAGATAAATCGCGGATGGATAGGGCTGTCACCACCTAACGACTAACACAAAGTACGTTGGAATGGGTGTACACCAAGTTAGGGATAGTCTCAGGCACCACTTCTCCTACAAAATTCGATCACTCCACCCCGGATCTTAGGAAGGCGATCCAATTTCAATACTTAGACTATTCTAATCATATGAGAATGAACCTAGACTCGGAACCAAATGAACTTAATCAACTGTTCTAGTAATTCACACTTCCCACTTAGTATGAATATGCTCGGCTCAGATAATAACAGACACTTGTTTTATAAAACCAAAAGTCTTACAAAAGGGAAAGAATACAAGAGCTATTACCCGATTTTCCGAAGATGATTCCGAAACTCAGAGCTCTAGCTCGACTCAACTCTATGTCCCAAACTAACTACTCTAACAAGTGAGAAGTGACTCCAAATGAGTGGAAGTGTTGTGGTGTGTTATTTGTGATACAAGTGAGGTGTGAGGGGGTCCTTTTATTGCCATCCACAACTAATGGGGAGCTTCCACGTCATGGGACAAGGGTCACCTCCACACCAGCCGAAGGAGAATCTGAGAGGGGATCCAAGGGGTCGGCCGACCCACATTTGGTCTCTCCCGGCAGTGGATTTCTTATAGGATGACGATTGCTTGAAGTCAGTTTTGGTAGTGAAGGAATCGCAACCATTTGATCAAATTGACGTGCATGGATGTCAGGGATCACTCCTTGGTTGGATTCTTGGAGCTTGGGTTGGAAACAGCATTGGAGTGGGCACCAAGGCGGGCCAACCGACGTAGGGTGGGTCGGCGGACCGTCCTGGTCACCCGGTTCAGCTTCGTTTTCTTGCACTTTATTCCTGAGGACAAAAACTCACCAAAACTTTTGAAAGTTTATTAGTTTAAATAAAATTCATGTATAAACACTGATTTGCCCCCAAATAACCGGAAAGTTGGCATATGTCGGCGTATGAAATTGGACTTAGCGACTACCAACACTTCACTATGCCGATGAATTGCCTTCATCCAGACTGTCTGGGTCTAAAAGTCACGCAAGAAAAAAAATCACTTCAGGGCCGACATGAATTCACTTTATCTAGACTGTCTGGATAGCCCAACCAGAGTGTCTGGGACAAGGCAATTCACAAGAAATAATTGGCGCTACAAGACCGATACGAAATTACTTTATCTAGACTATTTGGATAGCCCACCCAGATTGTCTGGGACAAGGAAATTCACAATAAAAAATTGATGCTCCAAGACTGAGAGGAAATCACTTTATCCAAACTTTTTAGATAGGCCATCCAGACTGTCTGGGACAAGACAATTCATCTCAGCCAGCACTCCAAACCTCCTCGGAAGCTCCCGAACATTCCAAACATGGAGAATATATGGACACTTTGAAAATTAGGACTTGTGGGCGCAAAACCCTGAGACCTTGAGCGAGAAAACATGGCACTCAGGAGACGATAAAAGAACTTGGTAGTGCTCTGTGGGACCCTATAGCCAGAGAGAAGATTCTCACAAGCGACTAAAAATGACCCAACCACACACTCAAAGAAACAGAAGAAATAAAAATAAGGTTCTTAGTATTGAGCGGTTGATGTTGGAATATTTCATAATTGAGGAAATATCGGATTTTCTTGGACCCCACAAGCGATGATCTGATATTTCCTCAATTATGAAATATTGTTGCAGCAATTGCCAAAACCAAAAAATAAGCCCATGGGAGCTAGGATTACAAACTCCCCCTTTTGGCAATTTATGCCAACACCTACAACTCTATCTTAACAAGGAAAATTTTTTGGAACAAGGGTTAGTTCAACAAATGCATGTCATCTATAGCTGGGACAAGAGAAAAAAAATAGATAAGCAATGCAAACAACGGTACTAGCTCCCGCTAGAAACATGCACACACAGAGTTTTAGTATAACACAATAGGGGCCAAAGTTCAAAACACAAAGTTCATCAAGCCAACAAACAAAGAAAGCACAAGTTCAAAGATCAAAACCAAATGCAACAAGAGTGAAACAGAGAGATAGAGCTGCAAGTACTCCCCCTATGGCAACAACAACCAAGAGGGGAAAGCCACCAGATAGGAGTCACTTCTTGAGGAGAGAAGTACTTGGTCACATTTTGCATGATAGACGGCCTTGAAGAAGAGTGTGCACATGTAGTAAGTGGTGGGGAAGGTGCAGATGAGGTGCCCTGGTCAGTCTGTGAAGGGAAATCCCCAACTAAAGACACAAAGTCAAACGGATCCACAGACGCAAGAGCTTCTTCCTAAGTAGGGTACTGATAATCTAGTGCCACACCCAACAACTAAACGCCACTGTACAGATCATCAATCCTCCAACTGTGAGTGGCATTCTGAGTTTGCATAGAAGCATTCTGAGCTTGAAGACCAGACATCTGACAAGACATGTCCATTTGTCTATCCACAACCCCCTGTTGCCAACCAACAGCCTGATTATTCCATCCTTCATACTGGACATGACGGGCATTGATCTCATTGTGCCAGTCAACATATTCATTGTGCCTGCCATCTTGATTGAGTGCATGAGTATTGATGCAGTGAAAGAACCCATCAAAGTCAGGCCATAGGGGTAGTGGAGGTGGCACTTGAGGTGGGGCCTGAGACATAGGCTGAAAACCAGGAGAAGCAGCAAGACCTTCTCCATCACCTTCAACATCAACATGTAAGTGCTTAGCCATGCGCCTATCACCAGGCTACGCAACAACTATCTAATACTCCTTCATTCGAAGAGTGTAGATAGAGTCATCAACAATTTTGCGCTGAGCAAGATAAAAACACAGGATGTGGCCAAGAGTTATCTCCTTGCGAAGACCTCGCAGAATGCACTCCATCTCACCAATAAGCAAAGCAGGCAGATTGATGTGAACACAAGATAGAATGAAGTGACAAATCCATTGCATAATTGGAAAGAACCTATTCCTGTAGCTACCTCTATTGATGATAGTCCACCTGAGAATGCCTTCAAGATCAGAGGGGGTGTGGAGAAGGGAAGCAGTGCTACCAGTACCGAAGCCCTGAGCATTCACATTTTTTAGCATATAGGGAATAGTCTTATCTAGTGGAGATTTGACGCCTTTTGCCTGCCATGTGCCTTCATTGTTAAGATTGTCATGAATGATTTCCCCTGCACTCTGAAGGTTAAACACCTGGTCCACATCACCATTCTGGAAGGAATATCGACAGCCTCCACAGTTGAAGCACACTTTAGTGCAACCACTAGCTATCCACATGGTGGCATAAATCTCTTGAATGGTGTGAATCATACCATAACTGAGCAGCAAGAGTCTCAACCAATCCTGGTGTAGTTGAACAACCCTGTAGAATCTCATTATTTCTAGTTGCGCCTGCTACTCTATCCTACAACACATATTGTGGAGTGAATTCCTCGGTCATAGACTTGTATGCTTCAAACAGATCTCTATAAGCTTGATGATTAGACCCGGTTCTTTTGAGCTGATCTAAACGGCTGAACGACTGAACAACTGAAATGACTGAACTTCAAGAACTTCTCGAGGTAGTCTCGATATTTGGATCCATTTCGTTTGGCTTGCTTTTTAAAACGTTAGGACCCACCTCTAAAACAACGAAAAATGGACTAAAAAAACTCAAAGCATATGTATTTTTGAAACGTAGACAATTCGTTAAGCTGTTAAGCCGTTAAGCTGAGAAGAACGAGGCCTAAATATGTCATGAATTTGAGGAAGCTGAGGGAAACCAATCATTGAATTGCACACATTGAAGCTGGCAAATATACTTCTCTTCCCACTAACAAGTCCTAACCTTTTTACCATAGTGAGTAAAGGGGCAAGACTGAGCCCAAGAAACAACAGAAAGCACATCAGCATCTTTCCTCAATTTCGTCCTCTTCTCCTACATCCTCCTCAGTTGCCTCTTCCTCTTCCTAACCATTATAATAAACATCCATCTCATAGACATACTCATCTGATTCCTCCTCATAGGACTCTAGTCTCACTAGCACGAACTGGCAGTACGTATTTGAAGCAAACGATACTCAGCTCACAATTACAATTGCTAACAGATAAACCCAACGATAGCACTTGAAAAGAAGTCCCCTATACTGACCCTGATAATCGCACTGTTGATGCTCAAATAAGAGACCCACTGGCCAACCACAAGCACAAGCACACCTGTAGGATGAGCAAATTATACATGCACCATACATAAGCTCTTCGACGAGTAAAGTGACCAATCAACCGGGCGTGGTTTGCAAAGTTTAACCAAGAAAAGTGATGGGAAGTCGTCAAAAAGTGACTTACCAAGCCCGGAGAATCAAGCCCCACAAGGTTTGGCCGCGGAGATGAAGCAATGACGCCAACCGAACCTATGGGAGGCCATAACTTCACGAGCGAAATGTGGCCAAACGGAGCCCTCCCGTGACGAACCAACGCATGGGGTTGCAAGAGGAGCTCGAGGGCTTGCAAATTGCAGGTGAAATTGAGTCGAAACACTGGGATGGAGGAGATCGAAGAGGATGTTAAAATTAAGGAAAGAGAGCTTTCGAAAGAAGAAGACTCGGGTTGAGAAGGGAACAAAGGACGAAGAAAAGGACAGAATAAAAACTAGAAACTTTGGTACATGACACTCAATTCACATGTCTTTTGGTATGTGTCTATGACATGTGGGACCATATGAGTCTATGACAATAGGCCAGAATGTCATGGGCAGAAAAACAAATTTTAAAGAGTGTTACTGAGTCAATTGTCCCGAATAAAACAAAATAAAACAGGCCGGCATGGCTCGAGCCGAGAGGAACGCGCTGCAACGCACACGTGAGGCGGCTCAGGTGCACATAGACTGTCTGGGTGATGGGCCGAACTGTCTAGCTTGGCATAGAACTGCAGCAGACACAGCGCGGGGTGAAGGCCAAACATACCAGCAGGCCAGACTGCCCGCGCTAGTGGGCCGGACTGTCCGAATAGCGGCAATTCCTAATACCAAGGCCCATTTAGCCCGAGAAAACGGCAAAAAATAATTTTTGTATTCAAAAGAAAAGGAATTTTGAGAGAAATCAGGTCAAGAGCTTTAACAAACAAAATATGGATTTTTCTAGAAATTTGGCCTTTGAACTTTGATGAGATATTCAATGGATCGAATTAGAGCATTTTCTTGGAGGATTTTGATTTAGAACATCAAAAGAGATCCAAAAATAAAACCAATGAAAACCAAGACTCAAATAGAAGAGTACTACCTCGAACATGTACCCAAGTGAGATTTGGAGGTTATACCCATTACAAATAGCCTAGAGGTCCCCAAAATTTCAATATTGAGCCATCACAATGCCAAGTTTATCACAAAGATCAATATTAGCCCATTTAGTCAAATGAAAATCAAGTAGATTAATCCGAGAGCATGATTTAGGTGTTTTATAGCTAGGAGTACCAACAATGTGCTCAACTTACCAAAGGGGTCACAAAATGCCAACTAGAGCTGGACAGATCATTTTTCATCCCATAGTGCCACCACCAAGCCAACAATGAGACTTAAAATGTTTTGGTTGAGCATTTGTTTCTCAAAAATTTCAATGAAGCGCAAATTCAAAATTGTTTCAATTTCATTTTTTTTATAAAATTGCATGTCTCAAGCCTTTATCGATACCATCCAGCATTACACTGAAAATGAATATCTTGGCCATCCAAACTCCCCCTAAGTTCATGCCAAGTGCAATGGCAAGCTATCTCATTGGGTAGGATTGGCGATACACGTATGGCCCTTTTTTGCCTTAATTTACAGTTTTAGCACAAAATTCATAGTTTTGCTCAACTTTTCATAGATTTGCTCATTTTCAACATGGCAAGAGACATGAGTGACTAGACACCAATTTGGACAATGAGTTAGAGAATTTAAGAAAATATTGAGCAAGTGAACAATTAACACAAGTAATAGCTATCAGAATCATTGGGAGACACTAAGGCACAATCTGTAAAAGGTATAAAAGGCAAAGATCCATAGGACACGTTCAAGGAAATGCAAGAAGAGTTAGAAATATACAAGGATACGTTCATGTACTTTCTCATTGCCTTGTTTAGGGTAGTAAATTGATCCATTTCTTCCTACACTATCATATGGTCCCAGCCGCAAGAAGTTGCTGTGATGCACCTTGCTTAGATCTTTTGTCAGCATGAAGTTGCTTCGATGCACTTTGCTGTTGTTTTCACATGGATATGCTCTTATCTTGTCTAGTAAATGGATCTTGTTACTATCTCCTGACTTGGCAATGTTGCATGATCATTTATTGCCATGTCATCATGTTCTTGTTTTAGATGTAAGTTTCCACACCATACTTGTATCCTTGTTCCCTTTTTGTGCCTAGGAATTGAATTTGCTTAACCCTAGTTTTGAAAGCATAGAAGTGCTTTGATGCATGTGTGTAGGCTTTCTAGCGAGAAGTCCACGTGCTTTCAAGTTCCAGCAGTGGTGATTCATCAAAGAAAAAAAAACGATACCTGCTGAATGCATAAGACCATCACCGCGGCATAGGCAGCTAAAGGCAGGGATGCTTCCATTCTGAGCTGAGCGGATGCGGCTGGAGCGAAATCCAGTAAGCAAGGAAAAGGAAGACCTATGTAGGACGCATAAGATCATGACTTTTGCCTAGACAGCGGGATGCAGAGTGTCCTTTAATTTCTGGCCGAATGAGGATCAACTTGGTCTTCTTCCTCTACTTCCTGGACTCAATGCAAGTCAGCTACCACTACTTCTCCTACATCGTACACGGTAAGTGTTGCTTCTTCTTGGCTTGGAGATGCCTCGGTTCATCTCCCGCCATACCTTCTTGTGTGATGATATTGGATCCCATGTGGTGGGACTTCTTTTATGTTCACGGTGCAGATTGTGACGTGGATCATGTATTTGTGTGTATGTGGATATCCCTTGTGATCATATTGTCATATGTTTTCATTGTATATATGTTTTGTGATCTTTTCTCTGTTGAGTAGATGTCCAATTTATACGGGAGATGTAACCGAAATTTTGTGTGTTTTAGGGACTTAGTTCCATTCTACAGTGTTTTCTAGCTTCCTCCATTTGAACTGGTATTCTTTTATTTGGTGCTTGTGTTGTTCAAGCCTTATCCTCTGTGCTTAATGTTGACATAATTGAACTTGAACCATATTTGTGCTAAAATGTGACTTACTAGTTGAGAGGGAGTTAATTTTGTATAATTGTGCTTTCGCTCTCTTTTTTCACATTTGCATTTGCATTGTGGGCTTAGTCCTCAGGCATGTTACAGAGTCAGCACTTGCTTAAACACTGCTTTTTTCCACATAGGTTGCTATCATGCGTGATTAGCATTGTCCTCTGCTCTAGCTTGATGAGTACCGACAAATTTTAGGTCTAGCAGGTGGTGTGGACCCTGGGTAGACAGGATCTGTGTTTAAGTCTCTAATAATCAAGCTTTAGGCTTGCTTCCTATTCTTGTAGCTTAGGGTAGATGAGAGTGTGTTTGAGTCTTAGAGTCATCTGTCTCTCATCATTGCTTTTAGGCCCATGTGAGGATCTTCTTTTTCTTATCCCTTCTTTTGTATTCTCTGGATAACTCTTTCATCGAGGGGGAGTTTTTGAGATTTACTTACTTTTTGCATTTTTGGGCAAATTTCAAGTGTTTTACAGTATGCCCATTTGTGTTTTTATGGTCCTTAAATCGTTTCAGTTGCGATTGGTTCTTGTGGAGTTCTTTCGGTGCTTTATTTGATTTTCAACTGGTATATTTTAGCCAAATCTTGAGCTAAAATTGGCTTACATGTCGAGGGGGAGTTATTGATCATTTTTGCATTAGGATATAGACTTCTTTTGCTTTTTAGAACTTTGTCTATTGTTTTTGAATTTAGACTCAGTAAAATGCCTTTCTATTCTTATCACAGCTTGTGCTAGCTTGGATCAATTGTTGGCTAGCCTGGATCAATTGGTGGCTAGCTTGAAAAATGCAAATGTTTTTGTTTTAAAATTGATGTGACTCATATTCACTTTTTGATTGTTGTTGCTTAATGAGTTTTTTGCGGTCTCCTTTCAGTCACTCTTGCAACCTTATGAAATCTCTTGTTTGCCGTAATGTTTAGCTCATGTAAATGAAAAACCAAAAGCATGCAAAATTTTATTTTTGGGAGAGTTTTCATCGATTCTCCTTCACAAGACAGATTGAAATTGCACACAAAAGGCATGAACTTGGCAGGAAATTGGATAGCTAAGACGTGAATCCTTCATATTCATGTTGGGCACCGTCGGCTATTGGTATAAGGCTAGAGGCTCTCCCACCTAAATTTATTTAATGAAGAATGCTAAAACCCACGCAAGAGGAGAGTGACATAGAAGGACATTTCCAGTAACCCTTGGGATTTGCTTCAAACCTATGGATGCATTCAAAAATGTTTAAAAAGAAATGGAAAAATGCTAGTGACTAGAGCAGTCGATTTCAAGCTAGCATCTTTTTAACTTGCGAACACCGAACTAAAATGTCATTGCTTTGAGCATCTTTGTCATGTGCTTCACGTTCAATTGGATAATTTAAAACCTCCATAGGATTGCATATGCATTAGATTTTGCATATTTGCTTGCCATGTAAATTTGTTGATGCCTATATTGCCAAAAAGGGGGAGAATTGTATGAAAAAGGAATCAATAGGTTTTCTAATGAAATAGGGGGAGAATCTTCTTTTGGGAGACTTTGATTCTCATGTCTTGGTTATGTCGAACAATCGTTTCCTTCATTTGATTCAAGCATGATCGACATTTCACAAATGCTTCTTGTTATCAAAAACTTCAAAATCCTTTTTCGAGAGGTTTGTCAATATATTCATCAAGGGGGAGTGTTGATACTCATGTCGTGGGTCCCCATGTGTAGCGATGAATATATGTGACAGTTTGAATTTGATGCGATTTTAATGTGTGTGGAATTGCATTTGGTCTAACGGAAACGAGTTGAGTGCCTGGCGAACGGTGTCCGATGACGACCGGACACATCGAGTAGTGACGGGTTTTTGCGAGAGTTCCGAGCAGATGTTGTCCAGTGAAGGTGTGTTTACGTGGTCACTTTGCGAGCAGGAGGGCGACCAGGACATGTGGCTGTCCGGCATGCAGGCGGGCAACTAGGACACGTGGTTACCTGGAAAGCAGGATACAATTTTGTACACGGTTTTTGTTGTTGATCTTGTGATGTGCGAAACTTGAAGGAGAGGTGATGTGTATGGTTTTGGTATGTGTTCACCTCTATGATGCAGTCGGCGGGTACGTGGCTGACGCTTCGCGGGGATAGCTGCAGGCTAGTGCGTCCAGAAGCATGCTAGCGACTGGGTTCGATGACCTAGCGATCACATGAGCTGGTGTACTCGAGAAGCTTAGCCATGGAAAGGGATCTGAGGCAGCTGGAGGCTATGGCGTCGGTAACCATGATGGCGAGGCTGGTCAGTCCGGTGGGCCCAGGCATGGGCTGGCGACCGAGGAAGTTCCACGAAGGTTCTTGGTTATCCCGTTGTAAAATCCTGCATCGGTTCTGGGTTACCCGGTGGTAAAACCCTGTTCGGTTCTAAGGTTATCTGTGTGTGAGAAACCCTGTCAGGTTCTGGGTTATCCCGTGTAAAACCCTAGTTATGTTTTGGGTTAGCCGGTATCAAAACCCTGGTTTGATTCTAGGTTAGCCGATGTGGTTAAAACCATGGAGGTTATGGGTTAGCCTCTATGACAAAACCCGGTGTGGGCCCAGCATGGCTTCTTACCAGATATTCTCGGGATACCGGAATATTCGGGGGAATATGCTTAGGGCGTGGCTATATAAGGAAAGGTGGTGGAGGCTTATGGTAAGCAATCCACCCACTATGTAGCCTTAATGTCAAAAGTGTGACGTGAGAGGGAGAGAGGGGTCTCCCCATGGCTGTAAGGTGGAGCAAATATCGGGAATAAAGACTACAAAATTTTTTCGATTATCTTTCTCTAGTTTTCTGTCTAGTTTTTATTTATCTTCAATTATTTTCATGAGAGATATTGAGAAAAGAAATTAGAGAAGAAAAAAGGGGAGATGGGTGCAGCCGGCTAGGGTTCCTCCCCCAGCTGCCGGCCACCCTTTGAAAGAGGGAATCAGAAAAGGGGAGAGAGGGAGAGCCCGTGAGAGAGATTGGAGATGAGAGAACGCTTGGGAGTTGCTCAATGAGTTCCATGGAGAGTTCGTGAGAGAAATCAGAGAGCATGAGAAAGGGGGAGATACCAGATCTTTGAGGGCAGTGCCGAAGGTGTCCAGATGCCCGAGGGGCAAGGTGGGTCCCGCTCAAGGGCCTGTGGTCCTTGGCGGATTCGTCGAGATGAAGCAAACTCGTGAGGTGCTGTGAGCTAGTGGTTGAAGCCTTCGTCAGGTGTCGAGACAATTTGGTGGGGTCTCGCCGCATGAGACGAGGCAGGAAGGTTTGAGACCAGTTGTCGACGTTTGTTGTCGGCAATAATATATATGGGGCTATGTGTTGGATTATATAGGTTCAGGCCGTCACGGTGGAGGTAATACCCTAGTCCTGTACTCTGGGATTATGATGATGATCTGATGATCGGGTGAGTTTTGCGTATTGCGGCTCTTGATGTGATCTCCCGAAATTACGGTCCCTACCCGCCTTATATTGCAGGAGGGTTGGGTTACAAGGTAGAGTCAACTTCGGAGACGACGTAAAGCTGCCTCCCGCGCCAGCCCCCACCATCGGGGTACAGCTATAGGCGGAATTCGACACCATCATGTAGGAGTACGTGGAAGAGTTTGCGGCCAAAAAGGTCACCTCTTCCGCTATCACCGCCAAGCCCGAAGAGGGGAACCGGCCCTTGGGCAGCGGTTTCGACACCGCCAAGAAATATGGCTCCGCCGACGACGCCACGGCCTCCGCTAACACCTAGGAGGGCGGTGTCGGTGGTGCGCCATTGGCGTAGATTTGAAGTTTTACTGCCCTATTAGTTTGCTTTTCTTCTTTTACTCCGACGTTGAGCCATAGCTCACAATGTAACTGTCGGTCTTCTTAACTCCTTTTGTTAACAGCTTAGGCAGCTGCTTTGATGAATAAAAGTGTCTTCACCGCATCTTGTGCATATCCTTTTCCCGTGAAATTCGTTGGCCGAACTATTCGATGTATTCCCAAACCATGTTTTATGGTGATTGGCTGTCATCTTATTGTAAGATGCATTATATCCCGAGTTATGTTTAGTTGAGTGTTACCTGTACACAATTAGTTCGGTGTACAGCTGACAACTCGCTCAAAGTGTACCATATCCCGAGCGTGACTTAGCCGATTGTTTCCTGTGCCCGACTGAGGCTTACAGTCATCTACCTACTTGAAGCGTTCTATTTTCGAAGCCACTTTGCCGAATGGTACCTGTATCCAATTGTCGCGTTGTGCAGCCAGTGGCGCAACTAGAGTGCTTTACTGGAATTCAGGCCCAAGCCCAAATCACCCATAGAAGTTGGAACTGTTCCTGCTCAAATCGGAAAACCTAGCACTGCACCTTTTAAATCTTGTGCCCGAAACGAACTATGCAGGTTTAGCATTCTGTGGAATACATGGACCTTGGGAATCATCATGGCAGGCTGCGAGCACTACCCAATAGGGTTGGGCTGAGCTAGCTACAAGCGCACAGGGGACACCCAGCTTGCCAGGCAAGCTTGTGCGGCAAATACAAAATAAAGATAGAAATCCGTCCCAAAAAGGGAAGATATGATTGTCATCCTAGATAACTACATATCCGTCAAGAAAGGATAGTAAGAATCCTACTTCGTAACCTGCCAGGGCTCTACTTTCTATCCCTATCCCCCCGCTATATATGCCTGGCAGGGGACCCTGGTTTGGCACACCAAACACATACACATATCTTGATATTGATCATCCAATCATCATATTCCCAAGAACACATGACTAGGGTACTATCTGCACCGCGAGGGTTTGAACCTATATAATCCTTTGTCTTGTGTTACCATCGAGTTTGTGATCCAGCGCATGACCCCATATAATTCATTGCCAATGACATCCCCCGGTTTATCAAACGTCAGCACCTTCATTCTCGTTTTGCGGCTCCTCATCTTCCAAACACATGTACTTGCTCCGCTACTAGGGTCCACATCCAATGTGCTCCTAATTTCGCCCCACCGCCGCCCTTTCCCATTGTTAGGCTTGAGCGCCACCAAAATCTCCAAGCCATCTCATGGCCGCAACTCGCCATCACCGCTGTGGTCCCCGGATCTCATGAAATTGTCTCTAAAAATGTCTTCTACGAAGGGTTTCTTTGTGGGGGATTTGGATAAGGAATGGGCGACGTCCGTAATGACAGATGAGCGCCTGAATGAAATGGTGGCCACAAGGGTCCATCCGGCCCAAGAATTAATCTGCCAGCGCCCGGCGATGGGTGAGTCCTCACCTCATCCTCACCTCGAAGAGATCCTTGTTTTCGAATCTTTTTCGAACGTGGTTTTGGCCTTCCTGTCGGCGCGTTCCTTGTTGCCTTCTCAAATTTTATTAAATAGAGTTGATCAACTATAATCCCAACTCCATTCTCCAAATAGCCGAATAGCACGTCTTTATTTCTTGTTTTCGGAACATGGAGAAATGCTCCGAGAGGAATTCTGCGTTCTTCCGAGAAATGCTCCCCAAAGTGGAGAAGCTTAACAAACACGCGGTCGAGGCGACGATAGCCAAGGTGAAGGCTGATGTCGTGGTGCGAGAACTCCAAGCCCATGCCTCATCATGGGAAAGCTGGAAGGTAGGGGACCCAACTTGAGCTGCTTTTGTTTTTATCATGCTTGTAGGACACCTGGTAACGGTTTTGTCTCATCCACAGAGTATAACAAGAAGGCGCATGCACCATTTGACGTCCTCAATGGGATGGTCAAACTACAAGTGCGGCTTTTGTGCAGCTCTGTGAGGCCTTTGAGCCCCTACGGAAGCTTTTGCCACCGGAGAACACAGGGCTGAGCAATGCGAACTAGGTCGTGATGCAGCTAAAAGAGGCGCTAGAGAGGCTAATGAGTCACTTGATGTAGATGACAATCACATGTGCCAGCCAAGCTCTGGCCATCGTGAAGTCATTGTATCCTCAAGAGGAGCTCAACGCTATCAAGGAAGGCTTCGCCCTCACGGTTTATAACGACCAGGTTGACGTCCTTATGAATGAAATCAGTGAGACCGCTGCTGCCGTGGCGGACAATTTGCACCTGGGTCTCCTGTAAAAATATATTTATAGGACTTATATGACTCTGAAAACTCGACTGCTTTTCGCTTATGGTTTTTAGCTATTTGTGGCTTTATTAATTTCATTCCCGTGACTGGGCTCCTTTCATTTAGGCACTCCTCCAGACTAGTGTCGCCCCCGAGCGCCTAGGAGTCGGCTCGACGCTTTTCCCCAACGTGCGTGCCGAGTGGCTTAGAGTTTGTCAATTTTAGGGTTGGAGCTTCATTTTTCAGAACAACCACTAAAAAAACGTGTGCCTATGCGCACCAATTAGGTATAGCCTCCCCGACTTACTACTAGATGGAAAAATCGGCTAAGTAGCAAGTTAAGAATTAACTCTGATATGAAAGATGAAAACATTTGTTTATTGAGAAAGTAACTGATTACAGGGGTTAAGTATAAAAATGATGTAGCTGCTATATATTCCACGAGTTGGCCACGATCATGCCGTCCTGGCGCCTAAGTCTGTAAGCCCCCGGACACATCACCTCATCAATAATGTATGGGTCTTCCCAACTTGGGGAGAGCTTCTGCTCGCTTTTCTCATTCTTTCTTAGAACCAGATCTCCGTTAAAGAAAGGTCGGCCTCACACATTGTGATCGTGATAGCGATGTATGCCCTGAAGGTACTTAGCCGAATGAATTGTTGCGATATCTATAGCTTCTCCTAGTCGATTGAGATCTTCCAGTTGGTTGTCTTCCGATTCTTCTTCCTTGTAATTCCGAATCCGAGGGGATCCGAATTCTAACTTGGTGGGTAGGAACGCATTAGAACCATACACTAGAGAAAAAAAAGGTGATTGTCCATTCTGAAAGAGGACGCGGTGCTACGCTAGCCGGAAAACGAAATTTTCTACCGCGACCACCCAGGAAGCAAGCGAGTCAGGGATCACAGATCGTTACCCTTGCAGCACGTTAGCAGCGGAAGAAGAGTGGGTGTAGCCTCCCCGCGTGCTGCAAAGCACTGTACGTAGTCGAACTCGACGCGGTACAACTCCTCCTTGTCGCGGATGTAGCCGATCCTCTCGATCAGCGCCGGCGCAGGAGCGACGACGCCTCTACGGTATCCACACGTCCAGGGAAGGAACGCTGCGCGTTGGTGTGCTAGCACCCGTGCGCGCGGCGGCTAGGGCTTAGAGGAGTGGGGCGTGGTGGCGGCTAGGGTTTCGTGGTGGGGAGACTCGCCCACCCCGCGTCCCACCTCTCCAATTTATAGAGTGCTCTAACGGGCTTTCTACAAGAAACCCATTATGACTCGCGCTAATGGATCTTCTACAATAGAAACCCATTAGTGCGCAGTGGATCTAAATCCGCACAAACCCATTAATGGATCGAATCCATTAGTAATGTTCCAACCCGTTAAGTGTGTGACCCATTAGGCTCATGTACAAGTCGGCCGCAGTCCCGGAGAAACCTTTCTCCAGACCACAAGTCAATAGCGGTACCTAGCAGCACATAATGACCCCCGAATGCACACGATGATCGAATCAGCTGAACCTCGATACACTCATATAGGATCCTTTTGCCACACGACATCAGTCAAGCTCAAGGCAAGAAGCGTGCCACCCTTGTGATAGCTCGACCCATTCACTCGTCAATGTAATGGATATAATTGTGATTAACTCTTTAATCACTTTGGCATGGCCATGCACTTTCCTTATCCATCCACACCGAGGGGCCCAGAGATATCTCTCCTGTTACCAAGGAGGGGCAAATTCCATCTTGATCTCTTACACCTCATGTCATGTTTCATGGCATACCCGTAAGCTACCTTTATAACTTCCCTGTTACGGTGAAGCGTTTGATAGCCCCAAAGTATACGACTACGCATGCTGAGAATCAATAAGGATCTCAGGTCGAAGGACCGTATAGGTATACCACTCGAGACTAACCCTGATGGCACTTTTAAGATAACTATCTCAGCAGTGTCTCGGAGCGGGTCTATCCAACCCCATGTTCTCTAACATGTGCCCACATTATTGATTTTATATCTCCATATAAATGATACGTGAAACGTTACCATCAATCAATACATGTGCTGGTCAAATCACTATTGTTCCATATAATGATATGTGACCAGGGATAGTTTAGAATAATGTCATATTGACAATGTGTTTCACAATTAAGTCGTACTTAATGAACAAAGCAGTGACATTTATTCAGGAAACTCATAAGTACATGAACATAGACGTATGATACAATCATCTCACATGATCGCCTCTAGGGCATATCACCAACACATTCGCCCTGCTGGGAATAGTCCTAAGGCCCCAAAGCACCGAAGGCAATTCTTTGACCAATCATGTGACATATGGTTTAAGACAATAGAAAATTCTGGCTTTTAGCCCTTGTAAGACCATGTCGTTGACCCGTGCGACCTGCCCATTACTCCGTTGATGCGCTACCGAAGCGAAGCAAACGTTAATCCCAAGTTCTTTCCACAAATCCTCGAATTCGTAGCTCTTGAACTGAGTGCCGTTGTCCGTGATAATTCTGTTTGGGACACAAAATCTGACATGATTTTCTAAAAGAACTCTCGTGCTTTGGCAGACATGATCTTGGCTACGGGTTTGGCCTCAATCCACTTTGAAAACTTGTTGATGGCAACGAAAATGTGAGGAAAACCACTCTGTCTTTTTCAAAGGTCTGAACATGCCGATGCCCCAAACTGGGAACTGCCAGGTGATGGGGATGGTCTGTAGCCCCTGCGCTAGTACATGTACTGTCAGGCAAAAAACTAACAGCCTTCGCATGGGCGGACGATGGCCTCGGCATCTGTTATCGTGGTCAGCTTGAAGAAATATTTGTGGTAAGGTTTCCCTATTAATGTAGCTGACGCCGCATGGTTCTGCAAATTCCCGAGTGGATCTCTTGATGAAGATAATTCCCTTTTTGTTCTGATATGCACTTTCTTTTGATAAAGCTCTTCACCAATGATGGTGTAGTTGTGACTCCGTCTTGTGATGCATTATGCTTGTGCGCGGCCATCAGGGAGCTTATCCCTTAACAAATAGTCCAAATACAAAATCATCCAATTAGGGTTGATGAATAATACTTCCGCCTTGACTTGTTTATCTTCTGATCTATTTAGCTTCAGCTGTGGGCTGATCATTGATTTGTGATGTTAGTCAACGAATATACCGGCTAGGACTGTCGCCTGACCGAAACCCATCTTGGTGAGCTCTTTTGCTGCTTTATTGTCCAGACAGAGTACGTGAATAAGTTCCAGCCCATCAAATTTATCCTCCAATTTTTGCACCTCCTGGCAACATGCGGCCATTTTATCACCAATGCACAACCAATCCTTTTAAACTTGATTGATCACAAGATAAGAATCCCCGTGAATCGTTAATCGTCAGATGCTGAGCGATATAGAGATACGGAGCCCATGGATGAGTGCCTCGTCCTCAGCGGCGTTGTTTGATGCCAGGGAAATGAGCTGGCAGTTCTGTCCACTCGGCAACAAAAAGAGCTTGCAATTCCATCCACTCGGCAATGAAGTCGGTAAGTACTTGCGACCTAATAGTTGTTTGTGACATGAATGAAACCTCAAAGTCCTCGAGCTCAACTGCCCATTTTTTGCGATCCTCCTACTTGCCTCTCGGTTGTAAAGTTTATCTTCGATCGGGAAAAAGGTAACCACTGAAATTTTATGCTTTTCGAAATAATTTTTAGCTTGCGAGACACAATTAACATGGTGTACAATAATTTTTTACTGCAGGTACCGCATCTTTAACTCGCCTAACACTTATGTGACAAAATAGACAAGTCCCTAAACTTCTTGGATGTGTTTGGCTTCCTCCTGTTCTGCAAAAAATAGCCATGCTAGCGATATGAGTCATGGTGGGTATGTATAGCAAGATGGGTTCCTAAGGCATGGGAGAAACTAACACTGGAGGCATAGTGAGTAACTTTTTAAGATCCTTGAAGGCTTGTTGTGCCTCGGGCATCCACTAGAATTTATCTTGCTTCTTGAAAAGCTTGAAGAACGGCATACAACGCTCCCCGAGTAGGGAAACGAATTTGCCGAGTGCCACCATGCATCATGTAAGCTTCTGTATGACCTTATGATAGGTTGGGGGTTCCATCTTCATGATGATATTAATTTTCTCTAGGTCAGCCTTCATACTGCAGTAAGATACGATGAAACCGAGTAACTTCCGTGAAGGAACTACAAAGACACTTCTCAGGGTTGAGCTCCATCCTGTAGGCCCTCAGGCTCCTGAAAGTCTCGGTCAAGTCGGTGTGTTGAGACCCATGTGCACGGTTCCCTTGGGTCATAATGAATATATGTGACAAGGACGAATTTGAAGCGGTTTTGAAGTTGTCTTGTTAAGGCATTGTTGGATTTTTTTTGATATTTTGGATTGGTCCCTGACTGTCCGGTCATGCTAAGTGTGTTTTACCATGGTGTTTTTGGTTTTGAGCATGGGATTCACTGTTGATGATCGTATGATGGAATAACCTTGCAGGAGAGGTCAAGTGTGCTGTTTTTGTGTGTTATCACCTCTGAGATGCAGGTATTGATGGGAATGTGGCTTCGTGGACAGCTGGAGGCTAGTGCATCGGCAGGCGTGCAGGCGACCGGGTTCCATGATCTAGCTGCCCCATGAGGATTTGTACTCAAGAAGCTTCGCCATGGCAAGGAGTTCGGGACAGCTGGAGGCTGGCACGTCGCCTACATGGTGGTGAAGTTCATCTTACCGGTGAGCCCAGGTGTGGGCTTTGAACCGAGGAAACTACAAGGATATTTCTCGAAAGAATATGTGAAGAATATTCCTCTGTGGTATTATGTTACTTACTGCATGAGTTGTTGACCACTTATCCTCAAATGAAGTGTGGAGTTGGGCTCTAGGGTTTAGGGCATCTCACTCTTGGGCTTTTAAAGGAGTGGAAGGGATAGCCTCTTCCCTTCATTCCTAAGAGCTGAAAATTTTAGAAATATAGAGGATGAGTTGTGTGTGTAATGGTGGTGACACCATAGCGGTGCTTGTAACCACTGAGAGCGTGATTTGTAATCCCACATCTTCTATGCAATGAAATAAATCTTCTCCATAAGTATCTTGCGCTGATTTGCTTCTAGTTTGTCTTATTTTCGTTTTCCCTTTAGGAGCTATTGTTTGAGATGAACTTGAATGATTTCTTACTTTTTCTTCATGATTTATGATGCCTTGAGATTGCTAATATGATTTGACACAATATTTGAACCATATGAGAGGCAAGAGATCAAGTTCTTGACTTGTTGTAATCTGTCTAGAAGCTTTCCTTTCCTCTGCGCCACAGTCAGTAAAAACATTTTAGACAAATCTAGAAAAACCATTTTGGAATGATTCTAGTTGGAAAATATGTTTGACCCACATACCAATTTGTGGTAAAAATTGAAGTCCATTGGTTCCCCGTTTGGGATCTATGAGGTGAATACCGAGTCTCAAACATGCAGTACAATGTTTTTTTACAGTTCTTGGTGCACTATTTTTAGTATTTTTGTGAGTGGAGTTTGATGCTGAAATTTGGAGAAGAACATCATGACTCACTCACATGGTTGTAGAAAAGTTTAAAAAATTTTGGAGCCTTCCAACAGCAGGAACCATTCTCTTCTTGAAGTCAACTTTTTTGGAATCTGATTTTTGCTTTTCAGAAAGTAACTTTGAATTTTTGGCTTGATCACTTTTCTAAAAGCAAGTTTGAATTGATTTCTCTTTGTTTGGACACTTGAAAACTGGGATTGTGATTCCAAAATTCCCATTTATTTCATAGTTCTCATCCAAACAAGTCAAGGGTACACATAGTTGTCAAGTTGTTCGAGTTTTGGTGAAATCGGTAGCATCGAGTTTATTCACCTACCACCTCTAGCCGCCTAGCTCAAGTCTTCACGGTGAGAACTGCTTTGCTTGAGATTTAACGACCCCATCATCTACATAAGCCTCCACGTTGCGCCCGAGCAGAGTGTGAAAACATCGTTGTATTGTGCTCTTATAGGTTGCGCCAACATTTTTCAACCTGAACGGTATTGTGACGTAGCAAAAAGCTCCAAACGGCATAATGAACGAAGTTTTAATGTTGTATTCCTCCTTTAGGCTGATTTGGTGATAGCCCGATTAGGCGTCGAGAAAACACAGTAGCTCGCACCCGGCAGTTGAGTCCTAAAGACGAGAGCAAGGTGGCTAGAGGGGGTGAATAGATGCCAATCAATCTTGACGCTTTCTTTTCGCAATACGCAGCCCCTCTAAGCACTTCGTAGCAAACAGCTTCATGTCGGTAGTCGAACCATGACGGAATTCAAATTTCATGTGTCACACCATATGCATAGCAAAGAGATGCTGCCCATGGGACAAAGTGGATGAGAATTAAGTACTTGTGACCACATTCCACCTCCTGAACCAGCCAAGGCAATTAGAGAAGGCAAAGCATTCAAACCACTAAAGTTGCTTTATCAAAAGCAAAAAGCAGATTCCCAGAAATTTGTCTTGCAACAAGAGAGTGGTTCCTGCTGTTGGAAGACTCCTAAATTTGTCAAACAAACCAAAAACACACCCAACTCACCCTCTCTATTTCTGAAATTTTCAGCTCTATGGGGATGAGGAGGAGGTGCTCCCCTCCCCCTCTATTTATAGTCCAAAAGTGAGATGCCCCAAACCGTAGAGCCCATCTCCACCCTTCATTTCAGAATGAGTGGTGTACAACTCACGCACCAAACAACACACTCCCGCAGAGGAATATTCTCCACATATTCCTTCAGGATATATCTTCGACGTTTCCTCTGTCGCCAGCTGTCGACTGGTGGCTAATCAGGGGTCACCGTCGGCAATGAATTTGTTACGGGATTATGCGCTAGAACCAAGCTAGAAGGTAACACAAGACAGGGGTTTATACAGGTTCGGGCCCCCAACTTGGAGGAAATACCCTAGTCCTGTGCTCTGGGATTATGTCTCTGCGTGAATTCGCAGATGATGGAGATGTCTATGCTGATGCAGCTATTCGATGATGAGGATGTGTCTGTCTATGCCCCCTACCCTCCCTTTATATAGTGCAGGGGGATTGGGTTACATGGCTCTATCCAATACATGGTACTAAATTCAGTTATACCGTCGCATGATATGCAAGTATGAATTTCCTAATTACATGGAGCGTGACTCTATCCTCAGGAGCATCCTTGGCGCTCAAGCCACGCGTAGCCCGAGTGGTCTTTATCCCGTTCCGGCCGACTTGGGTCGCCCCCATCTTCTTCCTCATGGGCCTTCTAGAGGATAACCGGGGTCCATGTAGTCCACAGTAGTCCCCGAGTGCTTTACAATCAAGTTAGACATCCGGCCGACTGGTTTTCTCAACGTCTCCTGTAATCTGAAAAGAGATTGTAGAGGAATCAAGAAATCTCTAGTCTTTCATGTTAGAAGCAACGCCTGGCTTAGCAATACCGAAACTCCAGTTTTTCGACCTATTTGGCACGTTACCTCAACAGATAAATTCGGCTACTTGGCACACACTCTCGCATTGCGAACGCATCAATCGGCTCTTCATGGAGCATGCATTAAGCCACGTAATCACAGCTTCCGTCATGCAGTACGCTATTGTTGACGTCAAAATGCCAAGCCGGCCGAACCACCTGGGCCGGCCGACCTGGCCACGTCACCAATCCGGCTCTGTTTTCTCCCCTGTAGCATAAAAGCACAAAATGAGGACATCTAGACCATCCACTGTCGTCGGTTTGATCGAATGGACACGGTTGCTTCACAAATGAGCATAGGATTCCCTTGGATTCCTTTCTTGCGCAAGTCCATTTGATCCACCGGCTTAAAGGGTTAATCTACACCATCAAGGGAACATCCTAGAAAAAATCCACGGCCGAGAGGTGAAGGAGGTGGGTCGGCCGACCAACCCTAGGCCGGCCGACCCAGTCTTGATCCCCCTCGGATTCCCCTTTGGAGGGTTTCTTGACATGTGTCACTACACGTGGAACACCCCGGTTGGCTGCGGAACACTATAAAAGGACCCCTACACCTCACTTGTAACAAAACACACAACACTTTTCCACACTTTCATTCCACTTATTAGAATAGCTCTTGGTTAGTAGTAGTTGGGAGTTAGAGTCAAGTCGGGCTGAAGCTCGGAGTTCCGAAAGTGTCTTCGGGAATTCGGGTAATAGCTCTTGTACCCTTTCCTAATTGCTTCAATTAGTGAGATCACTTCATTCATTGCTTATGTGTTAAACTTTATTTGAGCTGAGTATATCTACATAAATGAGTTGTGTAGATTTGCCTTACCGGTAGCTTGTATTCATCTGGAATCAGTTTAGGTTCTCACTCATATACTGTTAGAGCCAGGAATTGAACCTAGATCAATTTCTTTTGGTACTGAGGAAGATTGATTAGAAATAGTAGCAGACGTGGTGTCTGAGACTAGGACAAACTCGGTTTACATTCGGGCCCACGTATATGTGGTAGGTGGTAGGTGATGACAACCCTATCCATCCGTAGATAATAAGTATCTCGTGCGTAACCCACAGCGTCCGGCTTTGGACCAGTAAAGCCAAATCGGAATGATCATAACCATTCGGGATCCCAATTCAGGATAGCGGGTGGTAGTGAATCCGAGCTCCGATGACGAATATCAAGTGAACCACTGTTAGAATACCCCAAGCTCTCTCAGTAAACTGAATCACACGATTTTGTGAACTTATTAAACTTTTCTCGTTGTCCTCCCAACTGTCTATCTTGCTAGAGTAGCTTTCTCTTTATTTGTGTGAATATTTAACGTGTGTGTGTTCCCGGTCTTTTCATTTATCCTAACCCCCGTTACCTAGGTTGGCTGGTATTTTAAATAATTAAGATATAGTGGTTTATCTCTTTAAACCTTCGTTCCCTATGGATTCGATAACTCTAGGAATACTCCTAGTGAAAACTATAAGCGATATCCATCCGCTTGCGGATTAATTTCTTTGAGCGTAAGTATCGCCAACAAGTTATCTAGCGCCGTTGCCGGGGAACGCAGCGGTTTCATTCAAAAAGAGAAAAAAAAATTTTCCCAAAACCTACAACTAAATTATTTAATTTACCAGCCTAGTTTAACGGGAATTACCCTGCTCCGTCTTTGTTATGTGGAACTTGCAGAGCGGTGGATGACCGGTTTTGATCTTCCGAAAAACTTTCGACAAAATCTGGAGTCACTGGTGCGAAGGACAAGACCTTGAGTCCTACCTCCGCAAATCCGTGTCTCTGAGTTATCAAACCTCACGAGCAACCCTTTCCTCGTCACCGAGAGACCTTCATCATCGATGGCTGCCGAGAAGACCATTCTTGAATTCTCAGCCCCGTCAAGCACCAATGTCCCCACTGGACCTGCCACCAATGTGGGAGACGATGATTTCGAGCTGAAACCAGCTCTCATCAACATGGTTCAGGCGAGCCCCTTTTGTGGCAAGCAAACGGAGGATGGCAATGCACATCTGCAGCATTTCCTTGAGATCTGTAGTACCTTCACCATCAAGGGTGCAACTCCTGACGCTGTCCGGCTACGCCTATTTCCGTTCTCATTGATCGAGAAGGCCAAACAATGGTTTTATGCCAACAAAGATGCAGTCTCAACTTGGGAGAAGTGCTCCAATGCCTTCCTCACCAAGTATTTTCCTCCGGGCAAAACCAATGCCCAGCGGAACAAGATTTCCGCATTCCAGCAACACACGGATGAGTCCATTTCGGATGCCTAGGAGCGACTACAAGAATATATACTAGCTTGCCCCCACCATGGGATGCAAGACTGGTTTATCATTCAGAGCTTCTATCATGGGCTGAACCGTACGACCCAAGAGCACCTCGATGCTGTTTCTGGAGGAGCTTTCTTTTCACTCAGTGTGACTGTTGTCCGCACTCTCATTGAGAAGATGGTCTCGAGCTAGGGCTGGAACGATGAGCGTTCACAGCCACGAACTCGAGGAGTCCACCAAATCAACGATATGGATATGCTCGCGGCTAAGATGGACTTATTAATGAAGACGCTGGAAGCGCCGAATCGAACCGTCCAGACACTCGAATCTCGCATGACTTGCGAGGTTTGCGGGAGACTTGGACACTCTGGAGACAACTGCACTGATACCCGATCGGAGGACGCAAACTTCATCAACAATGGGTTCCGACCTCAATCCAACTACACTCTGGGTTGGAATTCAAGGTTGAACTTCTCCACCGACAACCGTCTTCAAGGAGGTAACAATGGCAATTTCAATCACAATAAATCTCCTCTAGATGATGCAATTGCTCAACAAAAAGTGAATGATAGCATTAGTAGGAAATTTCTTGCTAATGATAAAATTCTGGAGGGCATCAATGCACACCTAGAAGGATTTACAACTGCCATGAAAAGACAAATGAGCTTCAATAAAATGTTAGAAACTCAAATTGCTCAATTGGCTGCTTCAATCCCTACATTTGCTTCGGGAAAGCTCCCGTGACAACCGGAGGCTCCTCCAAAGGAAAATGTTAATGCGGTCGCAACCCGATCGGGTAAAACCACCCGTGACCCACCGCAAACTAACACTATAGCGGATGAGAATGTTATCTCCGACGAAGAAGAGGAGAAAGGTGAGAACGATAAAGAGCCAAGAGAGGAGCTGCCGAAGACGACGAGAAGTGAAGCGCGGACCAAGCCAAGTCCCGCTGAATTCACCGAGATGCAACTGCTACCTTTCCCACGTCGCCAACGCAAGTCAACTGCGGACGCTCAGTTTGGCAAGTTCATTGAGGTAATCAAGCAATTATATGTCAACATACCATTGCTAGATGCGATGTAGGTACCGACATATGCCAAGTACCTGAAGGACATCCTCAACAACAAGCATCCGTTGCCGACGTCTGAAGTCATTAAATTGATTGAGGAGTGCAGTGCGGCAATTTTGAACACTCTCCCTGAGAAGAAGAAGGATCCTGGCTACCCGACCATCTAGCAGGGGCTACAAGAGGCACCGGGGCAGCAGGGGGTGCAGGAGGTACACGGGCAGCAGGGGCAGGATCTCTTCTTTCAATGTCTTCCATTCTGGTGATCAAGTTTACAATCCTTCTCTCGAGCCGCTCCATCCCGTTGGCATTTGCATTTGCCAGTTGAGTGATACTATTAGCCATATCAGCCATGGCCTTTTGCTGGTCCTCCATGTACTTCGCGAAATCAGCGTTAAGCACGGACTCGTTATTACTTCCTCCTGACATGGTTAGTGGGAGCAAAAAGAACACACAAGAATATATATACTATATGCTACTGTTGTGTGTCGGTGTCAACAGCTCTCTCTCTAACCTATCCTTTGTTCTTACCAATTCTTACCATGCAAGTAGTAGGCACAATCGGCAACTGGTCGACGATAAATTCAACGCACAGTGTGGTAAAGCGATGTCTAGGATGCGTCCCTGCTAGGTTAGTAGATGGTGGAGCTTGGACAGGCTTACATATGTAGCAAAGGATAAACAATTGTTTAAACAGTAATACAAAGTTGAATAATAGCCCAAAGTAGTACAAGTGCTGGAACTCGCCTAGTTTTATATGTAGATCAAGCTGGAATATAGGGATAGCACAAAAGAAAGACACAAAGGGTTAAAATCAGACTAAGCACACTGTAATCAAACACAGAGAACTCTCTTGCCAACTTCTCTTCTCTCTTTTTTTTAATCTCTGCGCAGCTCTTTTGTCAGCGCGGCCTCTTTCCTTCACAATTTTTTTTATTTTCCTATGATTTTTCTGATAATTTTTTCAGCCTCAGCAACATAGAAATATGTATACAGACGTGTTTCCCCCTCAAATTGGAGGTTGGGGGTGGCCGATTCAATTTATGGGAGGTGCTATGAAAAGTGTGCAGGAACTTCGGGGGCCGGATAAGTGGCCTTCCTGATGGATTTTCGGGTTGCAAATTTGACCAAATAGACAAAGTCAGTTTTGATTGGATGCGTCTCGTCAAGATCTTTCCAACGAGCGGTCGTGGGCCCAAATCGGAGTTCGTATGAGAAAGTTATGGCTGTTTTACCGAACTTCGGATCAGGGTTCCTGGATGTGCTGTTTTGCCGCTTTTCTGTGTTTCGGCGACGAACAGTGTATATTCGGTTGCTGAATTGAAGGGCTAGCGATGCAGGGCGATTAGCACAAGGCGGTTTGCGACCTATCTAATGGCTTGCGATAGCGGGACAGCAACACAAGGCGGCTAGCGGGGGCAAACCGAGTAGGACTCGATTTGGATCAAAGACAGCTAAAACCGATCTAGACTCGACTAACCAGCAACACGATGAACTGTGCGCACAAACTCAGCTCCGTATATAGCAAGAACAATTGCAAAGGCTAAACGTAGCTCGGATAATAGTAGATGCAAAACTTTTTGGGTGTGGCAATTTTCTGGACTCTTGGTATAAAACCGATCTACTAAACAGAAAACGAAAATTGCCTCACCACGCAACGGATGCTCTGATACCACTTGATGGGCGCGGAAGCCGGGTCCCGATCTTCTGGTGAGAGACGGTAAAGATAACTCAGTAGGTGTCAGCGAGACCTAAATGATCTGGCGTCCAACCCCGCAAAGGAACTGGAAATCCTGGCGATTGCTAAACCACCACGACGATTGTTATCGACCAAACTAGAGGCAAGATCGACCTATGCATGAAGGACGATTCCTGCAGGCAATCGAAGAACGAGCAAGAACACAAGATAAGCAATCACAATTGCAAATATAGATAAGTATAATGGGGTTCAGAAAACTTGGTCTTGTTGGTCTAGCCGACACAAGAAGGACAAGGCGAAATCTCACACGACAGTGACGAAATCTACTAAACAAAACCCAACTAAGACGTAGCACGGCGTGGGACTTATATAGGGCGGTGGCCGGAGGAGGGCCGCCCAAACAGGTGCCCACAAGTGCTCAACCCTAACTCTAGGGATACACGGGCTTTGGGCCCAAAAATACGGTGATGCAGCGCAGGGATAACTCGGATTGAACTTGGAGGTGTGGTCAGATCCATTGGAAAGCTTATCTCGTAAGCTTTCCGTGCCTCATTTGGACGTCGTATGTGATCTGGACGTCCATTTCAAGGTGCGCTGGTCCTGGAAGTCCGAACCAGACCCGACAGCGAGTTCGACGTCCTCTCGTCTTGGGCAACCGCGTCATTGATGCCCTCATCAGTGGGTCCCGCTCAAGGGTCTGTGGCCCTTAGCGGATACGTCGAGATGCAGCAAACTCATGAGATGCTGTGAGCTAGTGGTCGAAGCCTTCGTCGGGTGTCGAGACAATTCGGTGGTGTCTCGACGCATGAGACAAGGCAGGAAGGTCCAAGACCAGTTGTCGACGTTTGTTGTCGGCAATAATATATATGGGGCTATGCGCTGGATTATGCAGGTTCAGGCCGTCACGGTGGAGGTAATACCCTAATCCAGTACTCTGGGATTATGATGATGATCTGATGATCGGGTGAGTTTTGCGTATTGCGGCTCTCGATGTGATCTCCCGAAACTAGGGTCCCTACCCACCTTATATAGCGGGGGGATTGGGTTACAAGGTAGAGTCAACTTCGGAGACGACGTAGAGCTGCCTCCCGCGCCAACCCCCACCATCGGGGTACAGCTATAGGCGGAATTCGACGCCACCATGTAGGAGTACATGGAATAGTTTGCGGCCAAAAAGGTCACCTCTACCGCTACCGCCGCCAAGCCCAAAGAGGGGATCCGGCCCTTGGGCAGCGGTTTCGATGCCGCCAAGGAATATGGCTCCGCCGACGACGCCACGGCCTCCGCGAACAACTAGGAGGGCGGTGTTGGTGGCACGCCATTGGCGTAGATTTGAAGTTTTACTGCCCTATTAGTTTGCTTTTCTTCTTTTACTCTGACGTTGAGCCATAGCTCACAATGTAACTGTCGGTCTTCTTAGCTCCTTTTGTTAACAGCTTAGGCAGCTGCTTTGATGAATAAAAGTGTCTTCACCGCATCTTGTTCATATCCTCTTTCCGTGAAATTCGTTGGCCGAACTATTTGATGTATTCCCAAACCATGTTTTATGGTGACTGGCTATCATCTTATTGTAAGATGCATTATATCCTGAGTTATGTTTAGCTGAGTGTTACCTGTACCCAATTATTTCGGTGTACAACTGACGACTCACTCAAAGTGTACCATATCCCAAGCGTGACTTAGCTGATTGTTTCCTGTGCCCGACTGCGGCTTATAGTCATCAACCTACTTGAAGCGTTATATGTTCGAAGCCACTTTGCCAAATGGTACCTGTATCCAATTGTCGCGTTGTGCAGCCAGTGGCCTAACTAGAATGCTTTACTGGATTTCAGGCCCAAGCCCAAATCACCCATAGAAGTTGGAACTATTCCTACTCAAATCGGAAAACCTAGCACCGCACCTTTTAAATCTTGTGCCCGAAACAAACTATGCAGGTTTAGCATTCTGTGGAATACATGAACCTCAGGAATCATCATGGCGGGCTACAAGCACTACCCAACAGGGTTGGGCTGAACTAGCTACAAGCGCACAGGGGACACCCAGCCTGCCAGCCAACCTTGTGTGGCAAATACAAAATAAAGATAGAAATCCGTCCCAAAAAGGGAAGATATGATTGTAATCCTGGATAACTACATATCCGTCAGTAAAGGATAGTAATAATCCTACTTCGCAACCTACCAGGGCTCTACTTAATTTCTATCCCTGTCCCCCCACTATATATGGCTGGCAGGGGACCCTGGTTCGGCACACCAAACACATACACATATCTTGGTATTGATCATTCAATCATCATAATCCCAAGAACACATGACCA
This sequence comes from Raddia distichophylla, assembly GCA_005191435.1. NCBI lineage: Eukaryota > Viridiplantae > Streptophyta > Magnoliopsida > Poales > Poaceae > Raddia > Raddia distichophylla. The sequence goes on from SPJY01013647.1 coordinate 1,828,607, forward strand.
GGGTATTATCTGCACCGCGAGGGTCTGAACCTGTATAATCCCTAGTCTTGTGTTACCATCGAGTTTGTGATCCAGTGCATGACCCCATATAATTCACTGCCAACGACATCCCCTGGTTTATCAAACGTCAGCACCTTCATTCTCGCTTTTTGACTCCTCATCTTCCAAACACATGTACTTGCTCCACCACTAGGGTTCACATCCAATGTGCTCCTAATTTCGCCTCACCGCCGCCCTTTCCCATTGTTAGGCTTGAGCGCCACCACAATCTCGAAGCCATCTAATGGCCACAACTTGCCATCGCCGCTGTGCTCCCCGGATTTCATGAAATCGTCTCTGAAAATGTCTTCTGCGAAGGGTTTCTTTGTAGGGCATTTGGATAAGGAATGGGCGATGTCCGTAATGACAGACGAGCGCCTGAAAGAAATGGTGGCCACAAGGGTACATCTGGCCCAAGAATTAATCTGCCAGCGCCCAGCCTTGGGTGAGTCCTCACCTAATCCTCACGTCGAAGAGATCCTTGTTTTTGAATCCTTTTTCCAACGTGGTTTTGGCCTTCCCGCCGACGCGTTCCTGTGTGGCCTTCTCGATTTTTATTAAATAGAGTTGATCAACCTTAATCCCAACTCCATTCTCCAAATCGCCACCTTCATTAACCTCTGTGAGGCCTATCTCATTTTCCCCATTTCGATCTCTTCCATCATCTTTTTCTTCACAAACCATATCCCAATAAGAACGCTCCTCCCAAAGAAATTGGGGGCGCTGGCTTTCAGCTTTGGGATGGAATGAAGAAGCTTTACTTCCCCGTCCCGTCCAAGACCTCGAACAAGAGTCAGAGCCGGGAATGGTTTTACTGCACCAACCCTGATCCTTCTCTTTCTTTCTTCGCTTGCTTAGGCCCAAAATCTCTGCTTCCTGGTCTTCGGTCTCCTTGGCTGATGTGATGGGGCAAGTCGCGGAGCTTTCGGACATCACCGACAAGTAAAAGACAGGGTGCCTGACCGGAATCGATGTTGTTACCAATTTCACCCGACACCGAGTGCAACCTCTGAAGGAACGTTTTCACCCAGCATTTGAATTCTCAGGGGCCACTGATCCCACTAGGGAAATTCCTGAGCGCGTCCAAGATGATATGTTGCACACCCGATTGGCTGAACTTTTCGCCCCGGGCACCCAAATTCAGAACGAGGGTTGCCCGAGGCCTTTCTACCAATGTCCTAGATGTGGAACGTTGGGCCACCTACTGCGCCACAACCCCAGGTTCAGCTTGAGGAAGTTCTGGAAATTGCCCAGCCCCAAAGGGTGTAGAGCCAACCTCCTACGTGGCACTGGCTGCCTTCTCCCTAAGTCGGGTTGGCAGCTGGAGACCGGTAACATCGGGTTCCTTTAGAATCCTATGCTTAACTTGAGAATCACTCCTCTTTCTGGATCAAACTGACTGAAATCAATGGCTTGGATATGCTCTAGGATCCCTTCTAGAAGCCCTGGTGCGACCCTGGCCTGACTGGGCGAGAGAGCTGGGTCGGCCGGCCTAGGGTGGGTCGGCCAACCCACTCTTTTGCCCGGCTCGGGCCCAATTTCGCTCAGTGGGTCCCTGCATGCAAAATCTTACCAAAACTCGTGGAACTCTGTAAATTTGCACAATTTTAGTTCTGGTTCCATTTTTTTCACCAAATGTTGACGGTCGGAATCATGTTAATTGTTATAGAAATTGACCGTCAACAGTTGCGAGCACTATCCAACAGGGTTGGGCTGAGCTAGCTACAAGCGCACAGGGGACACCCAGCCTGCCAGCCAACCTTGTGCGGCAAATACAAAATAAAGATAGAAATCCATACCAAAAAGGGAAGATATGATTGTAATCCTGGATAACTACATATCCATCAGGAAAGGATAGTAAGAATCCTACTTTCTAACCTACCAGGGCTCTACATTCTGTCCCTGTCCCCCCACTATATATGGCTGGTAGGGGACCCTGGATCGGCACACCAAACGCATACACATATCTTGGTATTGATCATCCAATCATCATAATCCCAAAAACACATGACAAGGGTATTATCTGCACCGCGAGGGTCTGAACCTGTATAATCCCTTGTCTTGTGTTACCCTCGAGTTTGTGATCCAGCGCATGACCCCATATAATTCATTGCCAACGACATCCCCTGATTTATCAAATGTCAGCACCTTCATTCTCGCTTTGCGGCTCCTCATCTTCCAAACACATTCCACCGCTAGGGTTCACATCCAATATGCTCCTAATTTCGCCGCACCGCCGCCCTTTCCCATTGTTAGGCTTGAGCACCACCACAATCTCCATGCCATCTCATGGCCACAACTCGCCATCGCCGCTGTGCTCCCCGGATCTGATGAAATCGTCTCTGAAAATGTCTTCTGCGAAGGGTTTCTTTGTAGGGCATTTGGATAAGGAATGGGCGATGTCCGTAATGACAGACGAGCGCCTGAAAGAAATGGTGGCCACAAGGGTACATCTGGCCCAAGAATTAATCTGCCAGCGCCCAGCCTTGGGTGAGTCCTCACCTAATCCTCACGTCGAAGAGATCCTTGTTTTTGAATCCTTTTTCCAACGTGGTTTTGGCCTTCCCGCCGACGCGTTCCTGTGTGGCCTTCTCGATTTTTATTAAATAGAGTTGATCAACCTTAATCCCAACTCCATTCTCCAAATCGCCACCTTCATTAACCTCTGTGAGGCCTATCTCATTTTCCCCATTTCGATCTCTTCCATCATCTTTTTCTTCACAAACCATATCCCAATAAGAACGCTCCTCCCAAAGAAATTGGGGGCGCTGGCTTTCAGCTTTGGGATGGAATGAAGAAGCTTTACTTCCCCGTCCCGTCCAAGACCTCGAACAAGAGTCAGAGCCGGGAATGGTTTTACTGCACCAACCCTGATCCTTCTCTTTCTTTCTTCGCTTGCTTAGGCCCAAAATCTCTGCTTCCTGGTCTTCGGTCTCCTTGGCTGATGTGATGGGGCAAGTCGCGGAGCTTTCGGACATCACCGACAAGTAAAAGACAGGGTGCCTGACCGGAATCGATGTTGTTACCAATTTCACCCGACACCGAGTGCAACCTCTGAAGGAACGTTTTCACCCAGCATTTGAATTCTCAGGGGCCACTGATCCCACTAGGGAAATTCCTGAGCGCGTCCAAGATGATATGTTGCACACCCGACTGGCTGAACTTTTAGCCCCGGGCACCCAAATTCAGAACGAGGGTTGCTCGAGGCCTTTCAACCATTGTCCTAGGTGCGGAACGTTGGGCCAACTACTTCGCCGCAACCCCAGGTTCAACCTAAGGAAGCCCTAGAAACTGCCCGGCCCCAAAGGGTGCGGAGCCAACCTCCTACGTGGCACAGGCTGCAGGGCCAAAGGACTCGGAGCCCTCCAACTCTAACGCAGAGCCTCTCGTGGAAGAGATCACATGAAAATCTCATACTCTTCCACTCCCCCAAGCCTCGTTCAAAGCACAATGCATGGCGCAATGATGATTTGGATTGGGACGAGAGGAAAGAGCTCTACAAATATAGCCTCAAAATGCACCGAGCTGCTCCATGTACGCCATTCATCTTCATCTATTCTTTCTTACGCTGAATAGCACGTCTTTATTTCTTGTTTTCAAAACATGGAGAAATGCTCCGAGAGGAATTCTGCGTTCTTCCGAGAAATGCTCCCCAAAGTGGAGAAGCTTAACAAACACGCGGTCGAGGCGACGATAGCCAAGGTGAAGGCTGATGTCGTGGTGCGAGAACTCCAAGCCCATGCCTCGGCGTTGTGGGATGAAAAGATGGAAATAGTCGGTCGCGTCTTGAGCAATTTTTTTAGCCGAGTACTCCTTCAGCCTTATGCTTCACATTAGATTTCACCTTTTTGTTCCTTTAATCCAGCCCAAGATCACGCCATCGCCAACTCCAATCATTATATGGCGCCGAAGAAGGAATAGTTCTAGTCTCGGTCCGGGCTCGACAAGGCTCAATGAGAGCTAGAAGGTACGGGACCCAACTTGAGCTACTTGTTGTTTTTATCATGCTTGTAGGACACCTGATAACGGTTTTGTCTCATCCACAGAGTATAAGAAGAAGACACAAGCACCGTTTGACATCCTCAATGGGATGGTCAAATCTACAAGTGCGGCTTATGAGCAGCTCTGTGAGGCCTTTGAGCCCCTATGGAAGCTTTTGCCGCCGAAGGACATAGGGCCGAGCAATGCGAACTAGGTTGTGATGCAACTAAAAGAGGTGCTAGAGAGGCTAATGAGTCACTTGATGGAGACGACAATCACAAGTGCCAGCCAAGCTCTAGCCATCGTGAAGTCATTGTATCCTCAAGAGGAGCTCAACACTATCAAGGAAGGCTTTGCCCTCACGGTTAATAACGACCAGGTTGACGCCATTATGAATGAAATATGTGAGACCGCTGCTGCCCTGGCGGAGAATTTGCACCTGGGTCCCCTGTAAAAATATATTGATAGGACTTATAAGACTCTGAAAACTCGACTGCTTTTCGCTTATGCTTTTTAGCACTTTGCGGATTTTTTAATTTCATTCCTGTGACTGGGCTCCTTTCATTTAGGCACTCCTCTAGACTAGTGTAGCCCCCGAGCCCCTAGGAGTTGGCTCGACGCTTTTCCCCAACGTGTGTGCCGAGTGGCTTAGAGTTTGTCAATTTTAGGGTTGGAGCTTCATTACTCAGAATAACCACTAAAAAGAATAAAAAACAATAAAAAAAAACGTGTGCCTATGCGCACCAATTAGGTGTAGCCCCCCGACTTACTACTAGCCGAAAAATCGGCTATGTAGCAAGTTAAGAATTAACTCAGATTTGAAAGATGAAATCATTTGTTTATTGAGAAAGTAACAGATTACAAGGGTTAAGTATAAAAGCGATGTAGCTTCTATATATTCCATGAGTTGGCCACGATCGTGCCGTCCTGGCGCCTAAGTCTGTATGCCCCCAGACACGTCACCTCATCAATAATCTATGGGCCTTCCCAACTTGGGTAGAGCTTGTGCTCACTTTTCTCATTCTTTCTTAGAACTAGATCTCCTTTAAAGAAAGGTCAGCCTCATACATTGTGATCGTGATAGCGATTTAAGCCCTGAAGGTACTTAGCCGATTGAATTGTTGCGATATCTATAGCTTCTTCTAGTCGATCGAGATCTTCCAGTCGGTTGTCTTCTGATTCTTCTTCCTTGTAATTCTGAATTCGAGGGGATCCGAATTCTAACTTGGTGGGTACGAACGCATTAGAACCATACACCAGAAAAAAAGGTGATTGTCCAGTCAGCCTGCTGGGAGTAGTCCTAAGACCCCAAAGCACCGAAGGCAATTCTTTGACCAATCATGTGACATATGGTTTAAGACAATAGAAAATTCTGGCTTTTAGCCCATGTAAGACCATGTTGTTGACCCGTGCGACCTGCCCGTTACTCCGTTGATGCACTACCGAAGCGAAGCAAACGTTAATCCCAAGTTCTTTCCACAAATCCTAGAATTCGTAGCTCTTGAACTGAGTACCGTTGTCCATGATAATTCTATTTGGGACACAAAATCTGACCTCGATTTCCTAAAAGAACTCTCGTTCTTTGGCAAACGTGATCTTGGCTATGGGTTTGGCCTCAATCCACTTTGAAAACTTGTTGATGGCAACGAAAAGGTGAGACAAACCACTCTGTCTTTTTCAGAGGTCTGAACGTGCCGATGCCCCAAACCGCGAACTGCCACATGATGGGGATGGTCTGTAGCCCCTGCGCAAGTACATGTACCTGTCAGGCAAAAAAACTGACAGCCTTCGCATGTGCGGAGATGGCCTCGGCATCTGTTATCGTGGTCAGCTTGAAGAAATATCTGCGGTAAGGTTTCCCTATTAATGTAGCTGACGTCGCGTGGTTCCGTAAATTCCTGAGTGGATCTCTTCAAGAAGATAATTCCCTTTTTTGTTCTGATATGCATTGCCTTAGCACTCTAGAAGCGCTCTTTCAATAAAGCTTTTCACCAGTGATGGTGTAGTTGTGACTCCGTCTTGTGATGCATTATGCTTGTGCGCGGTCATCAGGGAGCTTATCCCTTAACAAATAGTCCAAATACGGATTCATCCAATTAGGGTTGATGAATAATACTTCCGCCTTGACTTGTTTATCTTCTGATCTATTTAGGATTAGCTGTGGGCTGATCGGTGATTTGTGATGTTATTCAACGAATATACCGGCTGAGCCTGTCGCCTGACCGGAACCCATCTTGGTGAGCTCATTTGCTGCTTTATTGTCCAGACAGAGTACGTGAATAAGTTCTAGCCCATCAAATTTATCCTCCAATTTTTGCACCTCCTGGCAACATGAGGCCATTTTGTCACCAATGCACGACCAATCCTTTGAAACATGATTGATCACAAGATAAGAATCCCCGTGAACCGTTAATCATCAGATGCTGAACGATATAGCGATGCGGAGCGCATGGATGAGTGCCTCGTACTCAGCGGCTTTGTTTGATGCCGGGGAAATGAGCTGGCAGTTATGTCCACTAGGCAACGAAATGAGCTTGCAATTCCGTCCACTCGGCAACGAAGTCAGTGAGTACTTGCGACCTAATAGTTGTTCGTGACATGAATGAAACCTCAATGTCCTCGAGCTCAACTGCCCATTTTCTACCATCCTCCTAGTTGCCTCTCGGTTGTGAAGTTTATCTACGATCGGGAAGTAGGTAACCACCGAATTTGGATGCTCTTGGAAGTAATGTTTTAGCTTGCGAGACACAATTAACACGGTGCACAATAACTTTTTTGCCTGCAGGTACCACATCTTTAACTCGCCTAACACTTCTATGACAAAATAGACAAGTCACTAGACTTCCTAGATGTGTCTGGCTTCCTCCTGTTTTGCAAAAAATAGCCATGCTAGCGATATGAGTCATAGTGGGTATGTATGGCAAGAGGGGTTCCTAAGGCATGGGAGAAACTAACACTGGAGGCGTAGTGAGGAACTTTTTGAGATCCTCGAAAGCTTGTTGTGCCTCAGGCGTCGACTGGAATTTATCTTGCTTCTTAAAAAGCTTGAAGAACGGCATACCAGGCTCCCCGAATAGGGAAACGAATTTGCCGATTGCCACCATGCATCATATAAGCTTCTGTATGACCTTATGACAGGTTGGGGGTTCCATCTTCATGATGATATTAATTTTCTCTAGGTCAGCCTTCATACTGCAGTAAGATACGATGAAACCGAGTAACTTCCGTGAAGGAACTACAAAGACACTTCTCAGGGTTGAGCTCCATCCTGTAGGCCCTCAGGCTCCTGAAAGTCTCGGTCAAGTCGGTGTGTTGAGACCCATGTGCACGGTTCCCTTGGGTCATAATGAATATATGTGACAAGGACGAATTTGAAGCGGTTTGTTAAGGCATTGTTGGATTTTTTTGATATTTTGGATTGGTCCCTGTCTGTCCGGTCATGCTAAGTGTGTTTTGCCATGGTGTTTTTGGTTTTGAGCACGGGATTCACTTTTAATGATCGTATGATGGAATAACCTTGCAGGAGAGGTCAAGTGTGCTGTTTTTGCATGTTATCACCTCTGAGATGCAGGTATCGATTGGAATGTGGCTTCATGGACAGCTGGAGGCTAGTGCGTCCGGAGGCGTGAAGGTGACCGGGTTCGATGATCTGGTCGTCCCATGAGGATGTGTACTCAAGAAGCTTCACCATGGCAAGGAGTTCGGGACAGCTGGAGACTGGCACGTCGCCTACTTGGTGGTGAAGTTCATCTTACCGGTGAGCCTAGGTGTGGGCTGTCAACCGAGGAAACTACGAGGATATTTCTGGAAAGAATATGTGAAGAATATTCCTCTGTGGTAGTGTGTTACATACTGCATGAGTTGTTGACCACTTATCCTCAAATGAAGTGTGGAGATGGGCTCTAGGGTTTAGGGCATCTCACTCTTGGGCTTTAAACGGAGTGGAAGGGATAGCCTCTTCCCTTCATCCCTAAGAGCTATAAATTTTAGAAATATAGAGGGTGAATTGTGTGTGTAACGGTGGTGGCACCCTAGCGGTGCTTGTAACCACCGAGAGTGTGGTTTGTAATCCCACATCTTCTATGCAATGAAATAAATCTTCTCCATAAGTATCTTGCGCTGATTTGCTCCTAGTTTTTCTTATTTTCATTTTCCCTTTAGGAGCTCTTGTTTGAGATGAACTTGAATGATTTCTTACTTTTTCTTTATGATTTATGATGCCTTGAGATTGCTAATATGATTTGACACAATATTTGAACCATATGAGAGGCAAGAGATCAAGTTATTGAGTTGTTGTAATCTGTCTAGAAACTTTCCTCTGCGCAGCAGTTAGTAAAAGCATTTTAGACAAATCTAGAAAAACCATTTTGGAATGATTCTAGTTGGAAAATATGTGTGACCCACATACCAATCTGTGGTAAAATTGAAGTCCACTGGTTTCCCTGTTTGGGATCTATGAGGTGAATACCGAGTCTCAAACTTGCAGTACAGTGTTTTATAAGTTATTGGTACACTATTTTTAGTATTTTTTTTAATGGAGTTTGAGGCTGAAATTTGGAGAAGAACATCATGACTCACTCACATGTTTGTAGAAAAAGTTTAAAAATTTCTGGAGCCTTCCAACAGCAGGAACCACTCTCTTCTTGAAGTCAATTTTTTTGGAATCTGATTTTTGCTTTTCAGAATGTAACTTTGATTTTTTGTAAGGCGCATCACTTTAAATTTTTTGGAATCTGATGCATATGAGTCCAAGCGGAAGCAGAAGCTTACCACTCGGGAGATCAACGCTATCATGCCCGCGGCCCCCAAATTCTTGCGCTGGTTCGATGTACCCATCACATTTGATCGATCGGACCACCCAGATCGGATCGCCTTCCTCAAGAGGTGCCCTCTAGTGTTGGATCCGGTCGTTCGGGGAAACAAATTGAAGAGGGTTCTGGTCGACGGCGGGAGCGGGATTAACGTCCTTTTCGCCAAGACTTTGAACCAAATGAAGATTCCTCGCTCCGAGCTATGGCAGGGGTCGTCACCTTTCCACGGGGTGATCCTAGGAACGTCCACGATACCACTCGGGCAAGCGTCGTTACTTGTCACATTTGGGACCAAGGACAACTATCGGACCGAGAGTCTAAGCTTTGAAGTGGCCGATTTTGAGGCAGCATATCAAGCCATCTTGGGAAGGCTAGGGATCGCCATGTTCATGGCCGTCCATAACTATACTTATCTCGTCATGAAGATGTTGGGTCCCAATGGTGTAATCACCATCCCTGGCGACGTGAAGCAGTCTCTCGTCTGCGACAGCGAAAGCTGTGAGATGGCGCAGGTGTTGGACTCATCTGCTAAGACGGAAAAGATCCGACAGGAGTTTGCATCCCTTCAGGAGGATGGGGACATACCAGCAAAGAAGCAGGCCAAGTCTTCCATCCAAGCAGACGAAGAAACCAAGAAAATACTGTTGAACCCGTCTGACCCGGCCAAAACAGCCGTGATCAGGACAGGGCTCGATAGCAAATAGGAAGACGCGCTCGTCACTTTCCTCCAGGCAAACTAGGATGTGTTCGCTTGGAAGGCTTCAGACATGCCCGGTGTTCCGAGGGAGGTGATCGAGCACTCTCTCCATGTTGACGAAAAGGCGCGGCCAATCAACCAGCGCATAAGAAGATTTGCACCAGATCGGAAGGATGCCATTCCGAAAGAGATCAAGAAGCTGCTAGCAGCACGATTCATCAAAGAGGAATATCATCCCGAGTGGTTGGCGAACCCGGTCCTGGTGCAGAAGAAGAACAAGATTTGATGCATGTGTGTTGACTACACTGACTTCAACAAAGCGTGTTCCAAGGATCCTTTTGGACTCCCCCGCATCGACCAAGTGGTGGATTCCACCGCTGGGTGCGAGCTACTAAGTTTTCTAGATGCTTATTCGGGCTATCACCAGATCTGTCTGAAGGAGGAAGATTGCATCTAGACGTCGTTTATTACGCCTTTTGGTGCTTTCTGCTATATCACAATGTCGTTTGGGCTAAAAAACGTTGCTGCGACTTTTCAGCGTATCATACAGCAGTGTTTTCACACTCAGCTTGGCCACAACATGGAGGCCTACATCGACGACGTCGTCGTAAAAACACGAACAAAGTCAGATCTCATAATAGATTTGACCGAAACATTCGAGAGTCTAAGAGCATATCGGATGAAGCTGAATCCCGAGAAGTGTATTTTTGGGGTTCCATCCGATAAACTACTCGGATTCATCATATCTCATCGGGGGATCCAGGCCAACCCAGAAAAGATCAGCGCCATCATCAAGATGAAGCCCCCAACCAGCCAGAAGGATGTGCAGAAGCTCACTGGATGCATCGTGGCACTCAACCGATTCGTTTCTCCACTCGGGGAGCGCGGTATGCCGTTCTTTAAGCTCCTGCGCCGACAGGACAATTTTTAGTGGATGGCGGAAGCACAGCAGGCCTTCGAAGATTTCAAGAATTTCCTCACCACGCCTTGGGTGCTGGTCCTGCCCATGCCCCAGCAGCCACTACTGCTCTACATCGGCGCAACGACACATGTCATCCGCAGCGCGTTGGTGGTGGAACAGGACGAGCAAGGCTCCCTTCAAAAGGTACAATGCCCAGTCTACTTCATCAGCGAAGTATTGGGCGATTCCAAGATAAGGTACCCCCATATTCAAAAGCTTTTGTAGCATTATTTTCAAGATCATGAGATTTCGGTGTTCACCTCCTTCCCACTTGGAGACATATTTCATAATCGGGAAGCCAACGGGAGAATTGCGAAGTGGGTAGTTGAGCTTGGAGCCTTTGAACTAAAGTTCAAGCCTCGGCTAGCCATTAAATCTCTGGCACTCACTGATTTTGTCGCCGAGTGGACGGAGACTCGGACCCCAGCAGCAAAGGAAAATCTCTAGTACTGGACAATGTACTTTGATGGTTCCCTCATGCTCAGCGGCGCGGGGCTGAGATTTTGCTCATATCTCCAACCGGAAAGAAGCTACGATACGTTGTCCAGATCCTATTTTCAGTCAGCAATAACGCCGCTGAGTACGAGGCTCTCATCCATGGGCTCCGCATCGCCATATCGCTGGGCATACGGCGGTTAATTGTCCGCGGGAATTCCCAACTCATGGTTAATCAAGTTCAAAAGGAGTGGTCTTGTATCGGCGACAACATGGCGGCATACTGTCAGGAGGTTCGAAAATTGGAGGACAAATTTGACGGGCTGGAATTGACTCACATATTCCGATGAGACAACGAAGCAGCAGATGAACTGGCGCGGATGGGATCCAGTCGGGCGCAAGTCCCGACTGCTGTTTTCGTCGAAGAATTGCGCAAACCTTCCATCAAGCTACCAACCGCACTGGAGGAGCAGCAGGATCAGCAGGACGAGTTGGAGGTATTATCAATCAACCCCGAGTGGACGCAACCATATTTAAATTATCTTCTCCACGACGAGTTGCCGGAGGATCGAAGTCTCGCCGAGTGCATTACATGCCGAAGCAAAAATTATAAGATAGTCGGGGTCGAGCTTTTTCGAAAAACTAGTTCTGGAGTACTAAGGCGTTGCATATCCGAGCAAGAGGGCACAGATCTGCTCAATGACATCCACTCGGGGGAATGCGGACATCACGAAGCGGCAAGTTCCCTCGTCGGTAAAGCCTATCGTCACGAGTTTTTCTGGCCGACAGCAGTAACAGATGCGGAAGACATAGTATACAAATGCGAAAGCTGTCAATTTTTCGCATGACAGATTCATATGCCGGCCCAAGATCTACAAACAATTCCGATCTCTTGGCCGTTCGCCGTTCGGAATCTGGACATGGTAGGGCCTTTCAAGCGAGCGCAAGGCAGATTCACCCACCTCTTCGTCGCCATCGACAAGTTCACCAAGTAGATTGAAGCCAAGCCGATCGCTGATATCACAGCCGCCAAGGCGCGCGAGTTCTTCCGGGACATCGTCGTTCGTTTTGGCGTGCCTAATCGCATCATCACTGACAATGGCGTTCAGTTTAAGAGTAGCGAATTCCAAGATTGGGGCGAGGAGCTAGGCATCAAGATCTGCTACTCCTCTGTGGCCCATGCAAGGAGCAACCGGCAGGTCGAGCGGGCCAATGGATTAATCTTGCAAGGACGCAAAGCAAGGATCTTCGATTGCCTAAAGCCGTACGCCACGCGCTGCGTCAAGGAGTTGCCTTCGGTCCTCTGGGGGCTTAGAACAACCCCAAGTCGAGTGACCGGGCAGACACCCTTTTTCCTAGTCTATGGCTCGGAAACGGTCCTCCCGACTGAATTGAAGTTTCGTTCTCCATGAGTACGCAACTACAACAGCAACCAGTCGGACGAAGGAATGATGGAAGACCTCGACAGGCTTGAGGAAACCAGGGAAGCATCAATGATCCAGTCGGCAAAGTATCAACAGGGCTTGCGTTGTTACCACCAGCGCAACGTACGGGGCCGTGCGTTCTCTAAAGGGATCTGGTCCTTCGAAGGAATCAGAAGCACGAGCATAAACTCTCCCCACTTTGGAAAGGCCCCTATGTGATTGATGAGGTGACTTGCCCGAGGGCTTTCTGGCTGAAGTGCGAAGATGGATCAGACTTGCCTAACACGTATAACATCGAGCAGCTACGTCATTTTTATTCGTAAGTCTTGTATACGAGCAATGTGTAATTAGTCTCTTGTTTGACTTGCTACTTTGCCGTACACGACTAAGCAGTAATTCGAGGGCTACACTAAATAGTGTGCGTAGTCAAACGCATCCTATCCTATCAATAAAAGTTGTTTTCTCTTTACATGTGTTGATCGAATTTGGGTATTATGAGAATTCTTGAGTAATGGCGCTCACACTTATCAAAGACAACGTTTAGCCACTCGGTACGTGCATGGGAAGAAAGCCAAGTGCCACTCAGTACATGCAAAGTTGGCTAGTGACCCAACATGGGGTATATTGTGAAACATTTTTCAACGTGGCGCTTCCGGTCAGATGCCCTCAAGGGTGTACCGAGAACGAATTAAGCTCGATGTTAAAATTTCACCACCGTTGGTGGCGTGTTAGGAAAGCCAGTTAAAGGAATTGCCCTTTGCTTATTTAGCCCAAGCCTATTTTAGGGGAAGGCGAAGAGTTTTCGCGCCCTTCTCTCAAGCCGAAGCATCATGCACTTCTGCTGGGAAACGTAACTGCACCCACTTCCATCCCATCGCCATGATGATTTTACTGTGTTCAAAATGGATAGTGAGGCACGTCTCTTGAGCTTCTTCACGTATAAAAAATGCCTAGATGCAGCGCATTGCTCCACACCCAGTCTTCATGTTCTTTCTCCCCTCCTTTTCTCCAAGCTCCTCCCCTCTTTCTCCACAATGCAATGGAAGGCCAAGGAGAGCAAGTAGACGAGTGGATCGCGACCACCGCCGAAGATGCCGCCGCCCAGGCTGCTTTGGACGCCCTCTGGAGGCAGTTCCATGAAGCCACTGCGGAAATCCATGTCGAAGAATCCATTAGGGTTCTGATCTGCGGATTCCCGCAGCTGTACCAAGTGCGTATCCAACTTAGGGACGCATTGGTCACAGCTCTACTAGCAGATGGATGGTTCTAGAGGTGCCTTTAACAAACGCCCCATCATCCCTGCTATAAGAGACGGCCTCTTTCCTTCTTTTTTTTGTTTTTGCTTCTCTGCGAGCCAACAACGAGCCATAGCTCACTTGTGTTGCGCCGCAGATTGTATGTAATCCGGCCTAAGAGCCATAAAGAAAAAGTCTTTTGGAGAAAACTACATGTTCCCTCGCTTTAACCTTCTCAACCAATTGTTCGCCATTGAATCCGACTAATGTCATCTTTGTCTGAGTGATTAGAACCACGCGTTTGCCAAACCAGCATTCAACGTCTTAACAAACCTTTCAAGGAAAATCACTCGGCAATTCCAGTGGTTAGCCAAGCACCCTAAAAAAGGCCGCATTCCAGCGTCAAACAAGCCTAGCCCGAAATGCGCAACGTGGCCCCTTATATTAGGAACTGGGAAACGGATAGCTTCACCCCGCTCATTTCTCGCGCTAGTAATTTCTTCTTGCTCCAACGAACTCCACCGCTAGGATGTACCTTCTTCGCGCTCTCCGCCGCTGACGTTGATCCAGCAATGGCGCCTCCATCTCCCGCTGCACCGAAAGCTGCCAGAAGCGCTAAAGAGTGGATGAAGTCCATCACCACAGACCGGCGGCTACAAAGGCTCGTATCCGCCGGCGTGCTCCCCTCAGAGGAGCTGATCTCATAGCGCGCTGCCGCCGGTGAGTCCTCCCAGAGGTGGTGGTCTTCGAGTCCTTCTTTCTCCGCATCTTCGGCCTTCCTTTCCCGCACTTCTCTATGAGCTGGAAATGAAAAGAAAACATCAATTTATAGTGCTCTATAGCAAGTGAGCTAATGCCACGTGTAGGGACACGTGTTAGCTTCTCCCCAGCCGAAGGAGAATCCAAAGGGCATCTAAAGTAGGTCGGCCGGCTTGGGTAGGTTGGTCGGCTTGGCTTAGGTTGATCCATGCCCTCAATTTCACATGGGATGCTCCATTGATTGTATAGATTGCCTCTCAACGTCGGATTTGCCAGTTGGAGAAAGAAAAACCGCCATCTAGGTGGGTCGATCGATCCTCCTTGAAACATTCTTGGCTTTTTGATCAAACCGACTTGCACCAACATTTGAGATGACCTTTTGATGCGTTTCTTGGGTCACTAGGAGAAAACACGGCCAAATTGGCTGAAAAGTGGGGCCAGCCGACTAGGCTTGGGTCGGCCGGCCTGGTCTAAGCCAGTTGACCAAGTCCACGCCTGGCTCGCGATCTTCCGAAACACATTTCTCCCTCATTCGAGCTCCAAATATAACAAATAATATATTTGTTTCAATCGTATCGATGAGCTCTTCATTATGGTGCAGTCCAATTATATTATTTGAAGACTTTTCCAAAATTGTTTAATTTAAACACCTTCTTTTGCCCGATTTGCGTACGCCCGATAAATCGTCATTTCTTGTGTATTTTGGGCGCATGCATGCAAAACATCAGAATACAACAAAACTTGTGTAACTCATTAATGTTAG
Source organism: Raddia distichophylla (assembly GCA_005191435.1). Classification (NCBI taxonomy): domain Eukaryota; kingdom Viridiplantae; phylum Streptophyta; class Magnoliopsida; order Poales; family Poaceae; genus Raddia; species Raddia distichophylla. Next base: position 1,843,712 of record SPJY01013647.1, read on the forward strand.
GCTAACTATATCTTGAATTCTTTTATTTTGTGGATATGTTGACGGTCAAAAAGTATATAAAATTTTGCAAGTAAGAACCGTCAACACACCCTCACACTAGATCTTTGCTTGTCCAGAGTAAAGAAATTGCAATATAGACAATGAGCTAAGCAAAGATTAAAGTGGATTACTTTGCACAACTTCTCAAGATAAATAGTTTGCGTAAAGGTCATTCCGAATTATTCCTCATACTTGTGATACATTATCTTTAGTAGTTGAGAGATGTAATAACTTTGAGTAAGGCAATAATTTCCCTTTCTATCCTCATTCATACTCAGAGTTTTGAAGTTTTTCCAAAAGAGTTGCCAACTCGTTTTATTCATCAAGTGATACTCTCGAGTCGCTCAAGGATGGTTTCTTACCAAGGCCTATGACCAACCTCTTCCTACAACTAAGGCTTATGTGGAGCTCAAGGTAGGGGCAAATGTTGGTAGTCTAAGGACTTGTTTGTTTCAGATTAATGTTGAGTTGCGTTTTACTGTAACAACTTTGTGACTCACTCGAAAGGCGTTTTAAAAAATTCAAAAAATCATTAAAAAATATTTTTTTGAACTTTAAGAACTATTTAAAACCCCACAAAAATAACTATAAAATATTACAACATTTGACCTATACAAAAATAACAAAATTTTATTTAATTTAATTTAATCTGAAACAAATAAGATCAAAAGCTATGTGTTGAGGTCCATGAGGAGGGTACCCCAGTTTGATGATGAATATATGTGACACGATGTAATTTGAAGTGTTTTGAAGAATAGTTAATAGTGCATTTGTGAAAATTGTCGTGGAATTGAAACCGGTCCATTGTGCTGAGTTTAAGCTAGGTAATAGTTTTGAATGGACGTGGTCCGGCGGAATTTGTTAAGATAACACGTAGTGTATTAGGACTTGCTAATCGTGGTTGTATGAATGGATTATAATGTTGTTAATTTTGTGATGTATTAACCTTGCTGGAGAGGTCATGTGTGTTGATTTTATGTATGTCCACCTCTGTGAGAGTAGCTATGTCGACTCCCGTGCGGTGGACCACATTTGAGTCACTTTAATAATGCAAACACCCTAAACTAAAATTTAAAAGATCGGGGATCTACACACCCTAAACTGAAATTTAAAAGATCAAGGACCAAGATAAGAACTATGTGATAGTTTAGACCCGTGCGGTAGCGTGGCAACGGTGGACTGCATTTGGATCACTTTAATAGTGCAGTTCAGACACGTAATAGTTTAGAGACCGTCTGTATAATTTAATCTAAACAAAAAAAATTAGAATTTAAGCATCAGTATCATTTGGTCACAAATCAACAAAGTAGGGATACGAGTGGCATAGATTCGGAATCATCAAATAAGTACAATTTGGGCACCAGTACAAATAGATTAGGTATAACTTAAATCAATCACCAGTATATGTCAATCGTTGGCTAATTGAGACGCTAATACTTCTACGGTAACCTCAGGTGAATCCTTGCGAAATCTGACGCGTAACTTCCGAGTAGGTACAAGCAGCTCTGGGAAAACTTAGCCGATAGAAAAATAAAGGAGAAGAAAAATATAATTGAGACCAAGCCAAAGAATTGGAACGATATGGAGGCAACTGATCAAATTCATCCATAACTTCACACTTGGCGCAATAAACGACATGATAGGATTGCAATGGGTGCCACAATGAGATATATAGAAATAAGACTGGGAAACATCGTTCTTAATAAAGCAGCAAAATTGGACAGCACAGTATAGTTCACCAGCAAATCAACTAGCAACCTACAGGATTCATCTCAAAACATTGTAGGAAACAGTCTTTCGAGTGTCCCATCACATCTAAACAAAATCTAAAGAAAGAAATATCACTGCCTCTACTTTCCTGCCAACGGATATTGATGATAGAAGACCCCCAGCCCACCACTTAGTCAAACAGACTGAAGCACATGTCCTGCAAGTAAATTTGCAATAAATCATTCAATTCAAATGAAGATTGATCAAATCACAAGCTAATAACATTCATGCATAAAAGTTTGTAATAAATCATTAGATATCAAGGGAAATTGACATTCATGCATAAAAGTTTGTTATAAATCATTAGATATCAATGGAAATTGATCAAAGCACTAGCTAATAACACTCGATACTTAATAGAGAAGCACAAATGGCCAGAAAGTGTATGTAACAAGTTACAAGGCCAAAACTACTAAACAAGAATTAAAGTCATGTGCTCAAATATCATGCATAAAATAATATTCCATGAAAGCTATACATCAGTCTTGGCTATCCGATGTCCTTCCAAGTTCATGCCTCTTTTGTGCAATGGCAAGCTATCTCGAGAAGGATGACCAGCTAGAGCTCTCCAAAACTTGAAATTGCATATTTTTGGTTTTTCAATTTACAAGAGCAAGATTTGGCTAACAAAGATTTCACCAAGTTGCAAAGATGACTGAACGAAGACTGCAAGGGCCTCATCAAGCAACAACATTCAGAAAGTGAAAATCTTATGCCACATCGAAGTTTTGGAAAACCAAAAACAATGCCAATTTTTAGACTAGACACCAAATGAACGAGCTAGCACAAGCTGAAATATGAATAGTCTCGGCATCTTGCAAAGCCTAAATTCAAAAGCATAATAGACAAAGCTCCAAAAAGCAAAAGAAGTCTATATGCTAATGCAAAGTTTTCCGAAAACTCCCCCTCAACAAGTGAGTCAACAGTTTCATCCCAAAATAATGTGCAATAAAAACAGCAACAATGAATAAGGAGCCGGAAAACCGAGGAAATGCACCTGGGCAAAACATAAAGAATTAGGCAAGACCAGAAACCACTCAAGCTCAGACTCGCTCTCATCTGCCGCCTGCGACTTACAAGGAAAGACAACTCTACACCTCGGTTACTAGAGATACGACACAGACCCTGTCTACTCATAGACCTATAAGACTGTGTGGGATCAACCTAGCCAGAGGAGAGAAAGAAGCCTATTACGCATGATAGCAACCTAAGCACAAGATAAGAGGTCCGTGCCACTGCACGCCAGAAGTCTAAGTGAAGAGTGCTGACAGCCTACACAATATAACCAAGCCCGAATGCAACCCAAATGCAATGCAGGGAAAGCGAAAAGAATATATTACATATAGTACAATTAGCCCAAGCTCCCCCTGACTATAGGCTAGCCAAGCTCACAACCCCGAGCTCTCCCCTGAGAGCCTCAAACCTAGACTTGTCCAATGGCTTGGTGAAGATATCAGCCAACTGACGGTCGGTCTCAACAAACTGCAAGACTATGTCACCCTTCTCCACATGGTCTCTAAGAAAGTGATATCTCAGGTCAATGTGCTTTGTCCTAGAGTGCTGCACTGGGTTTTTGGCAATGTTGATGGCAGATGTGTTGTCACAGAGAAGTGGCACACTTGCTTGAACTAACCCAAAGTCCTTCAAGGTAGAGCAGAGCCAAACAACCTGACTGCAACATGCAGCAGCGGCAACATACTCAGCCTCAGCAGTGGACTGCGCAACACTCGACTGCTTCCTAGAGGACCAAGAGACAAGAGAAGTGCCAAGAAATTGGCAGGTGCCAGAAGTGCTCTTCCTATCTATCCTACAGCCAGCAAAGTCTGCATCTGAGAAGGCTCTGAGAGATAGACAAGAGGCAGCAGAGAACCAGAGGCCAAGGTCTGCAGTCGCTCGGAGATAGCGAAAGATCCGCTTCACCGCCTGAAGGTGAGACACTCTAGGTGAGGCCTGAAAGCGGGCACAAAGACACACAGCGAACTGGATGTCCGGCCGGGAGGAGGTGAGATAAAGCAGGGAGCCTATCATGCTACGATATTCCTTCTGGTCGACTGGCTCACCATTCTCATCGGGTCCTAAGGCAACAGTGGTTGCCATCGGAGTAGAGACCGGCTTGCTATCAGACATGGCAAACCGACTCAGCAGGTCTTTTGTGTACTTACTCTGGTGAAGGAAGGTCCCCTCTGGTGTTTGCTTGAACTGAAAGCCGAGAAAGAAGTTGAGCTCCCCCATCATGCTCATCTCAAATTCCAAGCTCATCACCTCTGAGAACTCAGAAACAAGAGCAGAGGAGGAACCACCAAAGATGATGTCATCGACATACACTTGCACCAGAAGAAAATCAGAGCCAACCCTACGGGTAAACAAAGTCTGGTCTACCTTACCTATTAGGAACCCATTGCTCACCAGGTAGGTCTTAAGCCTCTTATACCAGGCTCTGAGTGCTTGTTTTAACCTATATAGAGCCTTATCAAGCTTATATACATGATTAGCATATCTTGAATTCTCAAACACAGGATGTTGCTTCACATACACTTCCTTCTTAATATAGCCATTCAGAAAAACACCACGTACATCCATTTGATACAGCTTGAACCCATTGGATGCCATAAGTGCCGGTAAGATCCTGATAGAATCATGTCTAGCCACAGAAGCGTATGTCTCATCAAAGTCTATCCCATCAATCTAAGTGTATCCTTGAGCAACCAATCTAGCCTTGTTTCTAACCACTACCCCATCCTCACTTTGCTTGTTCTTGAACACCCATTTAGTACCTATTACATTATGTCCTTTAGGGCATTCGACAAGCTGCCACACTTTGTTCCTCTCAAAATTCTCTAACTCTTCGTGCATTGCATTCACCCAATCAGGATACAAAATTACCAACACAATAATCCCTTCATGACATCACAATTAGGAAGCCCTAACACACCACGTGTCAGCTTAAAATCCAGCGGACCACATCCGATCAAAACTATTACCTAGCCCAAACTCAGCACAATGGTCCGGTTCCAATTCCAAGACAATTTTCACAAATGCACCAATAAAAATCTTCAAAACACTTCAAATTTCATCTTGTCACATATATTCATCATCAAACCAGGGTACCCTCCACATGGGTCTCAACATCTTTCCACGTCTCTTTTCATATTTGGCCAATAGAAATGATCAGCCAGCAGTTCATATGTTTTCTTCCATCCAAAGTGACCCATCAATCCTTTTGAATGTGCTTCCTGCAGCAACAAGAGTCTAACAGAAGAATCTGGAACACACAACTTGTTAGCTCTAAACAGGAATCCATCAAACACGTGATATTTTTCCCATCCTTTCCCTTTTTTACATTTGCCATAAGGTTCAGAAAATTCATGATCAATAGGATACATCTCTTTTAAGCTCTCAACGCCCGGTACTTTCACATCTAGTTGATTTAACAAAACATACCTGCGAGACAAGGCATCGGCGACAGCATTGTCCTTACCTTTCTTATATTTTACAACATATGGAAATGTTTCTATGAATTGAACCCATTTGGCATGTCGCCAGTTCAGTTTTGCTTACTCCTTCAAGTACTTCAAGGCCTCATGATCAGAATGGATGACAAATTCTTTTGGCCACAAATAATGTTGCCAAGTCACAAGCACTCTCACCAAAGCATATAACTCCTTATCATACACAGAATAATTCAATTGTGCACCTCCTAACTTCTCACTAAAATAAGCAACAGGTTTTCCATCTTGCATGAGAACTCCCCCAATCCCAATTCCACTAGCATCACATTCAATCTCAAAACTTTTAATGAAATCAGGTAAAATGAGTACTGGAGCTTCAGTCAAAAGTTTCTTCAATTCTTGAAAAGCATTTTCTTGTGAATTTCCCCATTCAAAAGAAATTCCTTTCTTTGTCAATTCATTCAAAGGAGCAGCTATGGTATTTAAATCTTTCACAAATCTTCTATAGAAACCAGCAAGACTATGAAAACTTCTTACCTGGCTTACATTCACAGGAGTTGGCCATTCCTTGATCGCTTTCACCTTTGGTTTATTCACTTTGATTCCAGCACCTGAGACAACATAGCCGAGAAAAACAACTTCTTCTGTGCAAAAAGTGCACTTCTCAATGTTAGCAAGCAATTGCTCCTCTCGAAGCACGTCCAACACTTGCCGAATGTGATGAATGTGCTCTTCAAATGACTTGCTGTAAATTAGGATATCATTGAAATAGACAACAACAAATTTTCCAGTGAAAGCTCTTAACACATGATTCATTAATCTCATTAAAGTACTAGGAGCATTGGTCAATCCAAACGGCATAACTAACCATTCATACAATTCAAATTTTGTTTTGAAAGCGGTTTTCTACTCATCTCCAATTTTCATTCTTATTTAATGGTATCCACTTCTCAAATCAATTTTAGAAAATATCACAGAGCCACTTAATTCATCAAGCATATCGTCTAGCCTAGGAATAGGGTGACGATAACGAACAGTGATATTGTTGATGGCCCTACAATCAACACACATTCTCTAAGTGACATCTTTCTTTGGAACCAAAATCACATGAACAGCACATGGACTTAAGCTTTCACGCATATAAGCCTTATCTAAGAGTTCTCGCACTTGCCTTTGTATCTCCTTGGTTTCTTCTGGGTTGGTGTGGTATGGTGGTCGATTAGGAAGTGCAGCACCTGGAATGAAATCGATTTGGTGCTCAAAAATAACAAATTTTTATTTAATTTAATTTAATCCGAATCAAACAAGGGCTAAAGCTATGTGTTGGGATCCATGTGGAGGGTACCCCAGTTTGATGATGAATATATGTGACACGATGTAATTTAAAGTGTTTTGAAGAATAGTTAATAGTGCATTTGTGGAAATTATCGTGGAATTGAAACCGGTTCATTGTGCTGAGCTTAGGCTAGGTAATAGTTTTAAATGGACGTGGTCCGGCAGAATTTGTTAAGTTAACACGTAGTGTATTAGGACTTGCTAATTGTGGTTGTATGAATGGATTATAATGTTGGTAATTTTATGATGTATTAACCTTGCTGGAGAGGTCATGTGTGTTGATTTTGTATATGTCCACCTCTGTGAGAGTAGCCACGTCGACTCCCGTGCGGTGGACCACATTTGAGTCACTTTAATAATGCAAACACCCTAAACTAAAATTTAAAAGATCAGGGATCTACACACCCTAAACTGAAATTTAAAAGATCAAGGACCAAGATGAGAACTATGTGATAGTTTAGACCCGTGCGGTGGCGTGGGAACGGTGGACTGCATTTGAATCATTTTAATAGTGCAGTCCAGACACATAATAGTTTAGAGACCATCTGTATAATTTAATCTAAAATAAATAATTAGAATTTAAGCATCAGTATCATTTGGTCACAAATCAACAAATCAACAAAGTAGGGATACGAGTAGGCATAGATTCGGAATCATCAAATAAGTACAAATTGGGCACCAGTACAAATAAATTAGGGATAACTTAAATCAATCACCAGTATATGTCAATCGTTGGCTAATTGAGACGCAAATACTTCTACGGTAACCTCAGGTGAATCCTTGCGAAATCTGACGCGAAACTTCCGAGTAGGTACAAGCAGCTCTGGGAAAACTTAGCCGATAAAAAAATAAAGGAGTAGAAAAATATAATTGAGATCAAGCCAAACAATTGGAACGATATGGAGGCAACTGACCAAATTCATCCATAACTTCACACTTGACGCAATAAACGACATGATAGGATTGCAATGGGTGCCACAATGAGATATATAGAAATAAGACTAGGAAACATCGTTCTTAATAAAGCACCAAAATTGGACAGCACAGTATAGTTCACCAGCAAATCAACTAGCAACCTACAGGATTCATCTCAAAACATTGTAGGAAACAGTCTTTCGAGTGTCCCATCACATCTAAACAAAAGCTAAAGAAACAAATATCACTGCCTCTACTTTCCTGCCGACGGATATTGATGATAGAAGACCCCCAGCCCACCACTTAGTCAAACAGACTGAAGCACATGTCCTGCAAGTAAATTTGCAATAAATCATTCAATTCAAATGAAGCTTGATCAAATCTCAAGCTAATAACATTCATGCATTAAAGTTTGTAATAAATCATTAGATATCAATGGAAATTGATCAAAGCACTAGCTAATAACACTCGATACTTAATAGAGAAGCACAAATGGCCAAAAAGTGTACGTAACAAGTTACAAGGCCAAACTACTAAACAAGAATTAAAGTCATGCGCTCAAATATCATGCATAAAATAATATTCCATGAAAGCTATACATCATATGCAACAATAGAATAATCATATAAAAGCGTAAAAGTGACAAAAGAATAATTATATGCAGGTGAGAAAAGGCGTTCTTACATCATCACTCTCTTCCTTCTCCTCAACCTTTTCTTCTTTCTTTGACTCTGCAGGAGCAGCACCAGCACCCCCGCTGGTCGGAGCAGAAGTTGCAACAGCTACACCACCACCGCCACCACAGGGAACTGAAGCAAACTTCTCCTTTCCAGCAGCAATGAGCTCAGTGATGTCCTTGCCACTCACTTGGGACAACAGGAATTCAATCCTTTCATTGTCAACCTCACAACCAACTGCCATATAGATAATATATACTAACATTAGATGGTAACAGTTAAATGCACAGAGAACACTTAATCTAGTGTAATGGAGGATTTATATATTTATATTATGATTAACATGGCATCAAATACAAACCAAATGGCATAAAAACAGATTTGTGCATCTTGACTCGCAACTTGATAGTACAAAGTAAGCAGGGCAACCCTCTGCATCAACAAAATTGACACATACTTGTCTTACATGGTAATAAAGGGCAAAACGTATCAACTAGTATAATTTTTTTTATGGCAATGTTATCTTTCTTGGTAGTAGAGCACAAACAATACAAACTAGCACATTAGCAGGCATGTTGAACAACATGATCGATTGGCTTCCCAACATTACAGTGCTTGCAAATATAAAAGGTCAGCTAGTCAGCTAGATGAGTTAACCTGACTCTAGAATAGCAGTCAAATCCTCCACCGAGGGGCTGGAGTTGCCAGCCAGGACAGCAAGCAGATAGGCAGCAACAAACTTCATCCTGAAGAGATTATAAATAAATAGTCAGAAAATGTAACTTCAATCTGGCAAAAAGTGCAGTGCAGATGTAGATTCAAGTGTTAGCAAGAGTTGACGTTATGTTTTAGGAAACACTGGTGGAAGTCAGGAGGTGTGGTGAACACTTTAATGATCTTATGACTTTTGTGTGATACTTAGAATATAGTTCAGTTTAACAATGGCAAATGGTTTCTTCACTCAATCAATTAGCTTTAGTTTCAGATATCTTCTGTAATGCTAATGAATCACATCAATGGTGTTGAAAGCTACGCTCCTGGATCAGGAAAAAACTTGACAATAGATAATAATTACTGACAACAATTCAATAAACTGATAGACGGCCCACCAAACATACGGGCCAAAAAATATATTGAAATAATTATGAACCGCCACAAAATTTGACAATACAAACTAAAGTAAAATCAGTGGCGGATGCACCGCCCGGGCAGGGGGGGCAGCTGCCCGAGCTCCCGTGAATGTTCAAGGGATTTAGGGCTCATCAGCAAAATAAAAAACTAGATTATATTTAACGAAAAACAAACACAAACTATTCCGTCGAATTCGGATCAAATCCGAGATCGCATAACAGGGGGAAACCAAACGAGAGCGAGCGAGCGAGCGAGAGAGAGAGAGGCGGTACTGGATATGGGAGACTGGGATCCAGAGGAGGCGAGGCGACGCATGGCGGCGAGGCGGCGCCAACGATGCAAGGCAACAAGCGAGCGAGGACTAGGGATGGCAATCGGGCGGGTATCATAGAGGAGAGGGAGGAGAGAGAGAGAGACGGAGAAGCTCACCTACGGCGCCGGTGGCGGAGGGGTCCGATGGGGAGAGGATGCGGCGGCAGCGGCCGGCCGGTGGGGACTGCGGAGTGGGAGTCTGGGAGAGAGGGGGAGGAGAAGAGAGGAGCGCACTGGGGAGAGGGAGGGGGCGGCTGGCGGCGTGGAGGGGCAGGAGAGCTATAGCGGCGGCCGGTTAGGGCTACGGGGGAGTTAATACCATGTATGGCTCGTATGTCAGAGTTTTTTAATTTTTATTATCTATTCGAATATTCATAGATATCTATGGGTGTGAATATGAATGCAAACCCGAACCCGAATTATAAAACCCATGGGATTAGAATAAAACCTATACCTAAAATTGTTATCCCTAGCGAGGACTAGCGAGTCGTATCCTCTACCGTTGGTTCTCAAAATGCATGGTGTGCCTTCTGATCTAGCCGAGCAGTAACTCCCTCATGGGCCATACAAGGCACATGAAGGCCCACAAACTATGCACACAACTTGTACCTAGCCCAATAGCAAGTGCTAAGATCAGGAATCCTCATGAGCTTTTTTTCTCTATTTTCTCTACTGAAAATGCCTGATATTTTTGTTTTCAGTCAAAGGACATGTCGTTTTTTTTTTAAGTTGTCCCCTAAGCATGATACTAGGTGGGCTATATTGGATTAGGCAGAGGAGGACATCGGACATGGGGCCAACGAGACCTAGCCAGCCTGGTCCAGCGCCCGGCCCATCCATTTGTCGGGCCGGCCGAGCCTAGACCCGACGAAAATACAAATTAAGGACGTGTTTGTTTCAGCTTAAAGTTGAGTTGAGTTTTACTATATAAATTTTGTTATTTTTATATAACATATATGTTATAGTAATTTGTAGTTCTTCTCAAAGTTGTAAAACTATTTTTTAATTATTAGACCGCTTTTTAATGCTATCAATTTTTGCTACGGTAAAACTCAACTTTATTCAACACTGAAACAAACAACGCCTAAATTGTAGTTGGGCTAGAGTTGGCCCGATTTTTTAAGCCGGATTTGTTGGACCGAGATGGGGTTGGTACTGGTCTGGTGGGAGCAAGCTTTTTCAAGCTCGGCATGATCTGATGCATAGGTCTATTTTGAGCAACAGCAATGTGGAGAAGTTATTTTAAGAAACCAGCACAAACACCTAAATCGACTTGTTAACATCACCCGACACCCGCAGCCAAAATATAAATATGGTCTAAAAAATTCTCGAGCCACACATTACACATACACATGTCCATCCTCATGTTGGCTAATTCCCATAATGGCAATTTCATAGCTACTAAATTACTAGACTTGGACAATAAGTAACAGGACTAATAGTGAAATTATAAGAAAGTAATCATATGATCGACTGGATAATCATTGTATTCGCATATCAAGTTGTTTGGTTGGAGGTTAGCTTTGCCTAATTTTGCCACACCTTATATTTAGAGTTCTTAATGGGGCGGGGCGGGACCAGGTCAAGCCTCAACTCGACCCAATCCGTCCCGCCCATTCTTAACATCCGCCCTCCCCAACCCGACCTGGTCCCGGCCAACCGGTGCACCGATCTTAGCCGGGGCAGAGAAAATTCACATACCATTAGGGGTGGAAATGGTACGGATATTATCTGACCGACCGACTGACCGACCGAATTGATCGGATAGTGATTTGGATAGTTTTATGGATATTCGACTATTTTTACGGATAAGGATATGGATATGGATAATTTGGATATGGATACGAATATGGAGCACTGATTATTCGGTGGATAAGGAATATCCGAGTTTTTGTTAGGATAATATCCGAATATAAAATATGGATATTATCCGAATGTATTTCTGTAATTTTTAAAATGTATTTCTACAATTTTTTATTGATAATTTCCTAACTCTTAAATTTTTTTTTTTTGAATATTTAAATCTAGAATAAGTCAAAAATAGTCGTGTATACACTTTCTATTGTTTTGTTTTTACTAATGTTATAAATTTCCACTTTGTAATTTAAATTTTGAGCATATTTTGTTAAAATATGGACCAGATTTTTGAAAATTAATTTTAACTATTCGATTAACAATATCCATATCCTTGTCTTATCCGATCTGTATTCGCTCCATATTCGTAACCGATGTTATCCAGTATTATTCGAATTTGTATCCATATTCGACACATTCATATTCGAATCTGTATCCGGTAAAAAATATGTATACGGATATGGATAGAACGATATCTGACCGTATCCGATCCGATCACATCCCTACATATCATCATCCCAACTAAAGGCAATTAGGCATATAAAAATCCCATCAAATACACAAATCCAATCACTTAGGTACATGAAAATCCAGCCACATACACAAATACAGTAATTGCGTGATAGTAATACTGGCATCAATATGGTTAATGAGTTGGGCTAGGCTCACGAATAACGTAATATACATAACCGGGTCCGGGTCAAGTTGGGGCAAGCATTAATCCAGACGCGCCTCAAGATGAACCGGTGCAAGACGTCACCACATTAATATTGTATGAATTAATTCAAATAAAACAATGGCATAATGAGATGTAGTTAAAAAACTAGGTGCAATATGTATTGAAACTCTATATTCATTCTTATGTTAGAATATTCTAAAAAAATAATTTTATATTACATAGAAATGCGTTATATGAAATACGAAAATTATACACATGTCATTATAAAGTTGTCGATTCGCAATAAATGGCATCCATGCAACAATGAAATGTGTGCTCTGGACCCACATGTCATAGGCAGAAGAGTGAAATTTTCGCAAAGTGTAAATTTTATAATGGTGTTGATATAATTTACCCTATGAAATATATAAATACGTAGACAATGAATATTTATTGTGTAGTCTTATCTTTGATCAATAAGTAAAAAAAATAGGAATAAGATAAGGTACAACGATCCTTACTGTAGATTTTTGCAAACATAAAAGCATTGATTTTTCATATATGATTTTAGATTTAGTGTTATATGGTTTAGATTGTGCCACATGGCAAGAACATAATGGTATAATAAGAATATAAATATAGGCTTATTGTATTATCAAATTCCCTCCATCACCATTACATTGTATTATCAAAACTCCTCCGTCACCATTATGTCGAATTAGACTTCATTATTAAACTTATAATGAAATAAATTAGATATTTCTGTAATAAGTCATTATAAAAATAGAAAAGTTTGTTAATAAATAGTAGAATATTAATGCATTCCATCTATATTATTAACAAAGTCAAAATATATCATGGTTACTAAAATATGTTAAATAAGTTAAAAATTTTGATTTTATTAAGTTATATTTATTAGATTGCCTAGGCTTTAAAAAAATTATAGATCCGCCACTGAGTAATATATCACTCATAAATCACACGTGTAAATTCACCAATATGGTGAGTTCACATCCTATTGTCCAGTGTCCACAATCAGTAACGCTACGTCCAATAACTGACATTGTAGAAAAGTAACAACCGAGGATGGAAATTAATGTTTTCAACTAAAACAAGCCATATGCAACAATAAATATTAATGGCCGCAACCACATAATCTATGCAACGACAAAATAGGACATCATATTTGACCAAAAACGCACCAGACAAAAGTAACAACCGAGGATGGAAATTAATGTTTTGCACTATTGCATAAAAAAAAGAGCAATCAAGCGGAAGATGAACGGAAATGTAGGAGGCGATCAGTGAGCCATTACTTGGGTTGGAGAAGGGGAGGGCTCAAATGGGGGCGGCGGCGGTGACCTTTAGGGTTTCTGCAAAGGAGGTTACCAATGGAGCGGCAGCGGCTTGAGAGTGACCTTTAGAGTTTTTGCAAAGGAGGCGACCACTGGAGCGGCGGGGCGGCACCAATATATATCACGTAGCCAGTGCGCGATACGATCCAGACCATCCGTCTGCGTGCCCCGCCATCCCAGCCGTCGATCGGCTTATTAATGCCATTTAACGTTTTGTAATGGCATGCCATATTTTGAAATAGTTGTTCATCATCGTGGGATTGATGTCAATCGGGCCCATGGGTCTGCGGAAGAGGATGTTATAAAACAGGTCGTATGTACGCAAACACAATCTTGCTCAAGCTTCTTTCAATGTATGAACTGGCTAGAATTTGGATGGTCCGATCTAAGGATCGATCTGGGAACCCTTTTACAGATGCACTCCCTGATAGTGGGGCCCACGTGTCCCCGTTGTCGCTGTGTACTCGCCCAAGGCTTGCTCGCCAAGTGCCATGCAATCTGGTCGCCTAGCACCTGGGGACTGGTCGCTTGCCTACACGCCGGGCACCACGTCTGCTGGCCGCCCGGCGCTTGAGGCCTGGTCGCCCGCCTACATGCCGGACCGCCACGTGACCTAAATGAACAGCTTGAACTTTTACCTTGTCTGAAACCAGACCTTAATCTGTTTGGGTCCGATGTTTCCATGTTAAGGGGCGTTCCTTAATTGGGTTCTGGTCCCACTTGGCAGTGAAGTCGGGGAACACCCCGGTGTAGAATACACCGATAGACACACACAATGATTTTTAATGATTATTATCTCTTGTGTACGAAGGGTTCCACCAATTATATAGCATAGTCTACTTTTCGTTTTAGACGCCGACTTGGGGACGGATGTCCGACCGTGCGTGCTACCGTCGAATGCTTTGCGCGGCCCGGTCGGCCCACGAATGGCGCGTCCAGCCCAGCCAACCTTCCATGGTTCCGCCCGCTGAAACAAGTCAGCGTCCCCACCGGAACAAACTTCTCCCGCCATTGTTTCGCATCTGTTCTCCCCCTAAATCGAAGGTCGTCGCAGCGTGCTCGCGAATCCTCCCGCCGCCATGGTTGCACGCTGATTTCTACCTTCCACCCTGCCCCACACCCCTAGGGTGAGCAACAAAATACACTGTTCGCACTGCAAAAATGAAGGCACAACAAACAGACTTGCCCTGTCATTGGGAATGCAACAACCAAGTGATGGTTCGTGGGCTATCCCCCTTGCTGCAATAGATGAACTCGATAGACAAAATAAAATACATGTATGAGTGTGTTTTGCTTGATGTTTGTCATGTTTGTGGAACAATGTTATTTGTCTTCCGGAGCAGTATTATTTGTCTGTTGGAACAATTACACTAGCCTGTTCAAACAACTAGTGTGGACCTGAAACAAGCATTTATGCCTGAGGAAAACTGTTATTTGATTGGAAACAATCGTTTCGGCCTAGTGGTACAATTTTGCTGACGTATTGAAATAATCGGTGTAAACTATTAAAAATAATCTTTTTGCCCCTGTTGGAACAATTACTTAAACTACTGAAATAATTGGTTTAGCCTATTGAAAAAATCGTTTTGGCCTAGTGGAACAATTACTTTGACCTATTGAAACAATTGTTTTGGCCTATAGGAACAACCGATTTGACATGCTGAAACAACCATTTTAAAATGATGTATCGAAAAAATTACTGTATGCTATCGGAACAATCATTTTGCCTGTTGGAACAGTTATTACATGCTATCGGAACAATCATTTTGGCATAAATACAAAATAATTTGTCCAAGAGGTTACAATACAGAAACACAGAGATGTAAACGTGCTTTCCCCCTCTCCTCATATACTCAAGTTGCAAACCATCATTATCATGGCGAACCATCAGTACTTGTCCTCATGTTGCAAAACATCAATACATGGCATACCAACACTGCTTGATTATCTTTGAAAACACACAAGTTTCGCAAAAATGTACATCCAAAAAGTAACGAGGCAGTCCATTCTCACATCCAAAAACAAAACACACATCATTGAACTATGTTGGCAATAGTTATGCCCGACAGAATAAATCCGCAAGCGCACGGATATCGTTGTAGCCTTTCACCCTAGAGTACTCAGGGGTATCGAATCCACAGGGAACAAGAAGCTACCAACCTTGAATTAATCTTATCTAGATGAGAGATAGAACAATTAGGAAGGTCGAGAGGGTCTTCTGGTTTAGGTCACACCGGCCTAAGAGTGAGCACTCAGCTCTATGCTGGCTTTATTTACATCGGAGCACGGCAGGCCCGCTACCCGCCCACCTTCACTTAAGAAGCCTGGAGAGTTACGGACACCCCCGAAGGGCCCTACGGAGCCAACCCTTACATGGTGGAATGTTACTAAGGATAGACAGGGCTATCACCACCTGCTACCATCCACGACAGTCCGTTGGGTCCGGGCGTCAACCAAGGTAATTACTAGTCTAAACACCTCGTCTACACTAACAATTACTACTTTACTAGTGCATCGAGTAAAGTAATCACAAAAGGCAAAGTATATCTCACCAGTTGCAAACAGGGTTCTCAGTAAATAAACTAGCATTGAACTGGAAGTACTTCATAAATAAATGAGCATGGCTACAGTGTTAGAAGACTGAAGAGGAGAACTTTACTCGAAGCCGAGCTTTATTCCCGAGGTGCAAGTAGGAGAGAGCGGGGCCTCTGGCTCATCTCCAACACTCTCACCTCACCTCTCTTCCTACTCTAATTACAATGTGGAACGAAATCCTTCTCTTCCCCATGATCACAAATGAGGGAGAGGACCTCCTTTTATAGTGTGCTGGAGCAAGTGAGCAAGTGCCACGTGTTGGGACAAGTGTCACACAACCCCCCTCCAAATGAGAATCCAAGGCGGGCCCATAGGTCGGCCGGCCTAGTGGGTCGGCCAACTCGGCTTCGGTTGATCCCAGCCCTCCAAATCACATGGTATCCCTCTTTGATGGTGTAGATCGTCTCCTGAAGGCGGTTTTGTTAGTTGTGGTCGGTAAGTGGCACCTCCTTTAGAATCCTATGCTCTATTTGTGAAGGAATTGCCATCCTCGGATCACACCGACTAAAATGGACGCTTGGGATGTACTCTAGGAGTGCTTCTAGAAGCCCTGGAGAAAAACCGACTTGATTTGACGCCAAGTATGGGTCGGCCGGCCTAGTGGGTTGGCCGGCCTGCTCTTTTCACCGGTTCAGGTCCGTTTTCGCTCAGTGGGTCCCTGTAGGCACAAACTTACCAAAACTTGTGGAACCACATTAAAATAATAAAATTTGTTGTATGCTCCTTTGATATGATCCGAAATCGTTGGATAGTTGGCTGGTAAATTTAGGGTTTAACGACCGCCAACACACCCCCATGCTAGATCTTTGCTCGTCCCGAGAAAAGGTTTGAATTTCAAACCACAGGGACAAGTCCAAAGTCAGGAGGGTTTGAACGACAACTTATGAATATATTTAACCGGCATAAATACTATTCTAAAATGTTCTTCAAGACTTGTGAGTTTTTGATGTGTCTACAGGTCTTACATTTAGTAGTTGACAAATGGAACAACTTGACGAGAGGGAAAATCTCATTAATAGGCCTACTCAGAGTTTTTATCCATTTTAGAAAATAAATGCCCAGCTCTTGATTATTCCTATAGTGATACTCTCAAATCACTCAAGAGGTGTTTATATTCCTCACCAAGGCCAGTGCAGCCTTTATCCTACATATAAGGTTTATGTGGAGCTCAAGGTAGGATATTGGGGTAGTTATGATACACACTTTTATCAGGTTAAAACTAGATCCTAAGGAAGATAATGTTAATCTAATTTCCAATCATATAAGAAATAATATCCAGGGTTGAGGGAGAGAATGAACTCACGCCAAAGGAATAAGAAGAAATACAAGTACAAGGATGTGTGGTACTAATGAGTCCAACACATCGATCTTGTATTTTGGGAATAATGGTCTCCTCCTTAAAATCCACTTTTCAAATTTTTGTCCCTTTTTCAAAAGAGATAAAGGAGGCCTAAAGATATTTTTTTCTCTCCCTTTTTTCCTTCTCTCTCTCTCTCTCTCTCTCTCTCTCTCTCTCTCTCTTATGCCTCTGGCAAATTTGGGACTTTATTAAAAGTTTGAGGAATAGATCATTTATTTTGGAGGACCATCATATAGGTAGATATGGTGGCACCAGAAAATATGATTCGCTAAATGTTTCGGGGTGGAATATCTGGCAAA